>BROG01000942.1:0-208258 GCA_030159075.1 Atrina japonica | reverse complement strand
AGTCAATAAAGGAGCACAATTGGTCTAAATTATCCTAAATTACAGTCACAGTTCAACATATTGCCAATGTTTTATAAATATTTAATAAAATAAAATTTTCATACGTCCGCAAAAGTTCAACAAATCGTTAATAAATGTGTGACAGGGATACAGTGAAAAATCGACGTATGCTAACGATTTATGATTTTTTCATACGTCGGCATAGGCTGGCTAAATCGTCAATGTATGGCAGGGGGTTAAGCAGTCATCATTCCGGAAAAGTCCCTGTCCCATGTCTATTACTAATAGTTCTCTCTAGTACAAATCTTAAAGGTCAACAGACACGAAAATCGATGTCGATTTTATTACATTTTTTGGTTAGATATACATAAAACCTAAGTAGTATATGTGAGGGACGTCAGGGCTCCCGGGGTACATGGATCATTTAAACCGTTATCTTTGTTATATATCCTGGTATCGTAGTTATATAAAAGATGACAATATATAACTTATCTTGATATAGCTAGATAACTGTTTTTTCTGCATTACATTTTCCCGGGGGAACAGGTGTCCAATGGTATAGTGTAAACAATTTGAAAATGCTATAAGCAATTTAACGGCTATTTAAAGATGTCTATTACGAAACAATATATCAAACCGTTATTGGATTTACCAATACCACCCGTTCGTGCTTTACAAAAGTCTTTAAAACCGTTACTGGATTTACCAATTCCGTCCGATTTAGAAAAACCTTTAAAACCCAAACGTGTATGGAAGACGGGTTTAGATAAACTCTTCGATAAAAATTTAATGGATTTAACAACAAACGACGAACCGCGTCCTGCTAGAAATAAACGGCCTATAAGCCATTTCGTAAAAGAAGAGTTGAACGAGGGGCAAACCTATCGTTTTGACAAAATTTCCTCGGAATACAAGCTAAAGTTTGGTACCACTTTTGACGAATATAAAGTGATCATATTGAGGGAAAAGGTTATCAATATAGACTGTTTATTTCTAGACCTCGTGAGGTTGGTGATAAATGATAGAGGTTTACAAAACGGCGATAAATTTCGCATTATCATCAATCACCCGAGTTTTCCGAAAATGTTCAGTACGAAATATATAACCGTCTCGGGCGATTTAACCGAACATTTATTCAAAGAACTGGAAAAATATATAGAATATTACGAGGTTCCCATAGAAGAAGTAGAAATATTCGTCCACTCTACGACAATGCCGAGAGGCAAGGGGAGATTCAAAGAACCGGTGACAAAGACAACTTCGTCGTCGAAAAGTAGTATTATAACGATTAAAAACGACGATACTACGTGTTTGGCACGAGCCATCGTGACGGCGGTTGCCAACAAAAATAAAGATAAATGGACGAAATCCCAACTTCACGACGGTTTCAATAAGAGTCGAAAATTACAAAGGGTCGAAGCGTTAAAACTTCATGAAGAAACGGAGGTTCCCGTCCAGGAGCACGGTTCTACTTTAGAAGACGTGAAAACGTTTGCCGATCACTTGGGCGCGCAGATTAACATAGTGGACGGTGATCAATTTAACGACATTATCTATACGAGCGAGCGAAGCGACGACGATGCAATATATCTTTACAAGAATAAAAATCACTTCGACGTGATCACGACGATGACGGGTTTTCTAGGTAAAGACTATTACTGCCATACCTGTAAGAAGTCGTTTACAAAAAGAGACTGTCACAAATGTCCTAAAAAGTGTTTATCGTGCTTCGGTTCTAATTGTCCGGGTGGAGAAAGGAAAGTGTGTGACGATTGTAACAGAACGTTTTTCGGCGAAGAATGTTTTAAGGAACATAAATGCGTCAGAGGAATGAGAGACGGTGAAACGGATATGGTTTGTTTAATCGTTCAGAAATGTTTATAGTGTGAACGAGTAGTCAAAGATTTGAAAAACCATATATGCGGTCATTCCGAATGCCCGAATTGTAAAAAATATGGTGACATGACGACACACAAGTGTTTTATGCTCAAGAAAGAATGTAAGGGTGGAAAGTGCAAATCGTCAAAGTGTACTAATGATAAAAAATGTTATAGTTGTAAAACGCGAACGACGGATTATTATTTTTACGACATAGAAGCGACTCAAGACACCGGTGTTCACATACCGAATTTAATCATTTGTCAAGATTTTAACGGTCAACAACACGAATTTTCTACCGTAGACGATTTTTGCGAGTTTGTTTTGGATAAAAAGGGTACGTTTATAGCTCACAATGCGAAAGCATACGACGCGCAATTTTTGTTAAAATATTTCGTAGAACATAACATTAAACCATATTGCATTTACAACGGTACGAAGATCATGTACATGGAAGTCGGAACCATTAGATTTATCGATTCCATAAATTTTGTCCAATCTGCTCTGGCGGTGTTTCCGAGAACGTTTAGATTAAAAGAATTAAAGAAGGGTTACTTTCCGCATTATTTCAACAAACCGTGTCACCAAAATTACGTGGGACCGTTACCTAGCAAAAAACACTACGGTTTCGATTATATGAGCGCCCAAAATAGAAAAGATTTTTTAGAATGGTATGACCCGCAAAAAAGCGACGTGTTTGATTTTGAGAAAGAATTGAGGGACTATTGTACGTCCGACGTCGATGTATTACGGCGGTCCATGTTAAAATTCAGGGAAGACTTTATCGAGTTGGAAAATATAGACCCGTTACAGTACGTGACGATAGCGTCCGTTTGCATGACCGTTTATAGAAGCAATTACATGTCCAAAAATACGATAGCCGTCTATAGAGATAACGCCGATCACGAAACGTACAGCGCGAAATCCATTTCTTGGTTGGATCACGTGGCTGAGAGAAACAACGTCGTCATTCGACACGCGTTGAACGGCGGCGAAGTTAATCTGCCCGATATCGGTAAAGTCGACGGGTATTGCGAAGACACAAAAACGGTTTACGAATTTCAAGGTTGTTTCTGGCACGCGTGTGAAAAGTGTTACACGCGAGATACCGTCAATAACAAGAACCAAATAGATATGGAAACGCTTAGAAAACGAACCGACGTGAAAAACGAGAAAATAAAACGAGCCGGTTACAATTTAATAGAGGTTTGGGAATGCGGTACAAAAGATATAAAAAATAAAGAGATTGTAACTCCGTTAAACCCCCGAGATGCCTTTTTCGGAGGTAGAACAAACGTCACCAAGTTAATTTACGATTTCGACGGAAAAGAAAAGGGACGATACGTAGATTTTGTTAGTTTATATCCGACGGTTCAGTTTTATAAGACATATCCGGTCGGGCATCCCACTAAAATATATAATCCCGAACATGTCGATCGAAATTGGTTGGGGTAGTCAAGTGTAAAGTCGTTCCGCCTAGAAAATTATATCACCCCGTTTTACCCGTAAAAATGAAATGTGGAAATGCCGAAAAACTCTTGTTCCCGCTGTGTAAAACGTGTGCCGAATTACAGATAAAGACGTGCAAACACGTCGACGAACAGAGGTCTTTTGTGGGAACGTGGTGTACTCCCGAGCTATTTAAGGACTTGGATAAAGGGTATAAGATAGATAAAATTTACGAAGTTTGGGATTTTCTCTACACCAGCGAAGACACGGATCTTTTCAAAGAATACGTTAAGAACTTTATGAAAATCAAGATGGAAAGTTCCGAATTAAAGGTGGGTCCCGGCACACCTTACGAATCGGAAGAACAGTATAAAAAATGGTCAAAGAACGACCTGGGTAAAATAGATCATAATCCGGGCATGAGCGCGATATCTAAATTATGTCTCAATTCTCTTTGGGGTAAATTTGGTCAAAGAGTTAACATGAAACAAACTAAATACGTTAACGAACCGAAAGAATTTTATGACCTATTATTGGACGATAAAATAGATAATCTTAACATGCTGTTTATAAACGACGACATGGTCCAGATGTCTTACGATTTAAAGGGACAATTCGTCGACAAAAGTAAGGATGTTAATATCTTCATAGCGTGTTATACGACGGGTTAGATAAACTCGACGATAGAGTTTTAGGATTTGACACCGCTGGTATGTGGTACATAGATCGCGACGACGGTGTCGCGATAGATACGGGTGATAACTTGGGTGATTTGACGGACGAATTAAACGGTGATTTTATAAAATCTTGGTGCGACACAGGACCTAAATCTTATTCGTACGAAACAAACACGGGTAAAAAGGTGTGAAGTCAAAGGATTTAGTTTGAATTACGAAAATTCTCTTTACATCAATCGAGACACGATGACCGACATCGTCAAAGAAACGCGTAAAAGGATTACGACCGTCAGAGAAAACGCCATCACGAGAGATTCTAAAACCAAACGAATAGTGAATCGATATCAAGAGAAAGAGTTCGTGTTATGTTACGATAAACGAGTAATGACGGATGAGTACGAAACACTTCCCTACGGATATTAGTCGACGACCAACAAATCCTCTCTGACAAAAGTTCTTTGCAGTGCCGGTTCCTTGAGATAATACATGTCGATGTCCTGCATTCTAAAATGTCCATCTATTTCGTGTTTATCAACTCCAGATGGGATCGGTGGCTCTTTTTTTACCGCCTTCCAATTCACCCGGTTGATACAGATATCTTACTTTCGAAAAAGGGCTGATGGGCGGTTGAAATTTATCGACGGGTTCTACCTTTTCGGGCGGGTTGGTTTCTTCGTTAATCGTTTTTACGACTTCCGGTAACCGTTTTACCCATTCTGTGTTTCTGTCCTTAGATTTCATCTCTTGATCGTATTGATAGCTAAACAGCTGTTCTCCCAACGTTCTATTAAATCGTTCGACGACGGCTTGGTCGCGATGAACGTCGACTCGTCCCCTTCTTATTCTCACGCCGTGTTGAGACATGAGTTTGGAGGCGGTACCCATGAATTCGCGACCTGGATCGACTTTTAATAATTTTGGAAACGTTAAACGTCTTTTGTAAATTTTTTCGTCGGCCACTTCTTTACTGTTTTTGGTCATCAACGGTTCCGCTTCTTTGTACCGAGTGCCTACGTCGACCAACGTTAACGCGTATTTATACGTTTTTCTACCCACTTTATCGTGTGGTAAAAACAATAGATCGGCCTGGTGAGTGTCGTTTTCTTTCGCATTTTCGAATTTGGGTCGCACGATTTTCTTGGGTGCGGGTAGATAAGATTTGCCACACGTCTTGTTTTTTCAGGAAATCGAACGCTTCCTTTTAGCTGACGTTAGCCGCTTTGGCCAATTTCTTGATGGCCGCTTTTCCTTTCCAATAGTGACTATAATAGATCTCTTCCATTTTACTTTATACGACATATTTTTTTACGCCGTAAAACACTAATCCCGTTCCGATCAACACGAAGAGGATTTCTTTATCTTTTTGCTCTTCGGAGGGTTGATAAAAATCGCTCAATTTCGGTTCGGGAGACATCTCCTCTTCTCCCATTATCTGCGAGTATAGAGACATGGCGGCATCCACTTCTTTATAGGTGTATAATGCATGTCCTTCTTTTTTCAATCTCTCGTTTAAAAAATCTAATCTTTTCGTACGTTTGTGATTCCATTCGTCTCTGGCCTTGGTCAGTTTTTCCATCGCTTCGTCGTGTCTTTTTTGCTCGTCGTGATTCGAAAATAAAAATTGCGATCCAGAAAACGCCAGGGCGTTGACCAATGCGCCACCTACCATCATCGCTATCGTTGCCATTTTAATAAAGGTCCTTTGGATCTAAATCCATCTTAGGCACCGGCATCTTTAAAAATTTCTTGGAGAGTTGCGCGTATCCGATGGCAATTCCCGTATTGACGGCTGCGTGATACGCGGTGTTGACCAAATCTTTTTCACTCATTCTTTTTTAATAAGAGAGAAAATTATTTATAACATTTCATAGGCGTTGGGTTTGGGGGGTTGAATTACCGAGGCCGGAATTACTTTGGGCTGAATTACTGGAGCTGGAATTACTTTGGGTTGAATTACGTTTGGCACCCTTCTTCCCCGCTTCCTGACGTTTTGGATTCTTCTTCTTTATTTCCATCTTCCCTATTAATTCCTCCGGATTCATCGTGTTTTTCTATAACGTCAGATTTTTTAAATCCGACAATGTGACGGCTTGAAATGGTGGCTATACTGAGAGGTGCTAATATCGATCCGTATTTGTAATATAAACTACAACACATTTCGCAGATGCCATTGTCCAAGAAGGGGTCTTCGTTCAATTCCTCGATCATTTTAGGGTCGTCTTTGAGATCGAAAAAATGTTTAAGACCTTGCGAATACAGATAGATGAGAGAATTTGCTATCGATTTGGTCATGCGCATGCCGAGTCGAGCGTCTAACAGACGACCTCCTTATCGTTCATCTTTTCCAATTCGGAAGACGTCACGTCTTTTCCTAAAAAATGACGCACACGTCCGGAACCGACGACGGCCGATAATCTGTCTTTGGGAGATATATCTTTGCCGGGTATATCGTTCGCTAATATATCGTCTACATCCATGTTTTTAATAGATACAATTTTTTATATTTTGTAAAAAATATTTTTACAAAATACGTTTTTATTCTAAATCAAACATTTTTATTCTTTATCGGAATCTAAGTCCAAGTCTTCTTGACACTCGGACAAATCCGGTAGATGATAAACATCAAGCGTTTTGACGACGATTGCCTGGTGTAAAACATTTTGCAAGGATACAGTTGGCTTTTTATTGTCGATATAAACATTGTCTATATGTAAAGATCCAATTGCCCAACATCGTTTTTTCGCGTAATTGAGAGGATCGGTTTTTATCTTTCGGGTCGTCTTCTGTTCTCTTTCTATAAAAAAAAGGTCTTATTTTTCCGTCCATTTTAACTTTCGAGTATGTAACATTGTCACCGTTTTTATCTTTTTTGACAATAGTTATATCCTCGGTATTAATGGGGGATTTTCTACCCTTTTTTTTCAATTCCTGTGCGAGTTTTTCTATTCCCGTTCTTAAAAACGTCGTAATTTTTTCCAACATGTCGACGAATTCTTTTCCGCATTTAAATTTCATAGAATAATCAGAATCGTCCTCATATTGCCACAATCCGGACGACTCCGTCTTGGGGTGCGTATAACTAACGGTTTCACACCGTTCGGGTACTTATAGTTGATGTAAACTCTTTGATAACGTGCGCCTTTCTTATCTACATAAAGGGCTCCAATTCTTAAATTGTTTACGTCAAAGTTCTCAATTGTCACAAATGCCATGTTTTCTTTTTATAACGAAAAATTTTAGTTAAGTCAATTTTATTTTTTTTCAAAAGGACCGTAAAATTTTTCTTAACCATTTTTCCGTTCTGTGATAACGTTCTAAACGTAAAATATATAATATCGTGGATAATATTAGCAAAAACCATAAAACGATAAACGACAACAACACGAACAATACTATCTCGGTAAAACGATTCATTTCTTAATGTAAAAAAATTGTTAAATGTTTAAATATATATATATATAAATAAAAATGTATATTTTACTGGACAACGTGTTTAACGAACGCGGAGTAAAACAGATTTTAAAGAATGACGACAAACAGTGTCAACAGTTGAACGACCAAGTATTAATTTATTGGCCCGAAGACGAACTAACGTGTCAAATGCCGCGCATGCGTAGAAAATACCCGTGTAAACATCCGGTCATCGCGAACTCGTTGTTTTGTAGCATTCATCACAACTACGTGAAAGAGCGCGGTATCGATACGTTGAAATATTGCACCTCTTGTCAAAAATGGATGACCAATAGTACTAAATACGAAACGTGTTATGCGTGCGGCGGAAAAGAACGCGCAGACGAATGGCATAAAACGCATAAAAGGTCCGAGAGAAGACGCGGACGTCCTAAAAAAAAAACCAACGATTTTTAAAATATAGTTTTGTCTTAAAAATCTATAGTTATCGCGAAGCGGATTTGTTTATGAGGTCTAGGAGTTGCTTGCGTAAATCCTCCGTCTCTTTGTCCGACTCCTTTTTTTGGACCTTGTGGGTAGAATAGAGTTTGTCTTTCATCTCGCGATACTTGGTCAACTCGTGGGACACGGTGGCAAATTCTTCGTCCGAGATCTTCCCGTCCTCGAGCGCTCGACTAACCAGATCCGATATCGAATTAAGTTTACTCTCCGCGAGTTTGGTGATCTTGAGGTGTTTTTCCGATTTTTTCAGCAGTAATCGTCTTATCCCTTTCAGGGCCAACCCCAGCGAACCCGCGGCCAGGGCTATAATTTGGAGAGGTAGTCCCGCGATGGGAAGGAGAAATCCGAGTCCACCGACGGCGATGCCTCCCGAGATGAGGGCCGCGTCGACGCCGTCTGTGGTGTTCACCGTTCGTTTATACTTTTTATGCATGCTCTTCCGCGTTTCGATCTCTCGACGAAACGTCTGTTCGATCTCTCCGATTCGTTTTAAACTTTAAAAAGATGATGAATTACGGACACATTCTCGATCCCGATAGAAAATTGCGCACACCCTTCGGCATAAAGGGCGAACGCCAAATAGTGACCATTGCCCATAATCCCTCCAGTATCAAGGAAAACGAAGAGTTGACGGTTCGTTATCCCAATTTGAGCAAAGACGACGTCATCGTTCCCAGAAGTGCGAGACTATGCTTCGATATGGAAGTCATTGTAGAAGGTGGTGATCTCACTAAGGCGGGTGTTTATAATAATTTGGGGCGTAACATCGTCAAAGAAAATCGAAGTGCTGCTTTCGGGGAATACCGTTCAAAACATCGACAGTGCCGATAATTTTTTTGTCTATAACGATCTTTGGAAACTAAAACGACAAAACATGGTCTATCAGGGAATACAGAGTGACGATCTCAATAAAGTAAGGGCAAAACCCATCAACTATGCAATGCCTCGCAACAGTAGCGAATACTACGAAATTGCCGCGGCGTACGGCAATCGGTTTTGCATTCCCTTGGATTTCGAAATCTTGGAAACGAGCGAAGCCTTTTATCAAGCGGGATTACAAGATAGATTAGAATACATATTGACGTTTAACGATGCCGAACACGTCGTCTCGACAGACCCCAGCGATGCCGATAAAAAGGTTGGATATAAGGTCACCAAAATCGCTTTGGAATTCACAAAAATTACAGACCCCACTCTGGCTCGCAGCATCAGACAGAGAGTATGTGGGGAAAACCACGTTTATTACTTCAACAAAATAATGCGATTTTGCAAAAAGAAGATGAGTAAATCGGACGATACCCTCAATTATCAAATCAACACCCCCGCCCGTTCCATGGCGGGTATTCTGTTTCTCTTCAAGGATAGGTCTAATAAGAATCCAGAAACTTTTTTATAATCCGAGAATCAGCAACGTGGAAATAACCATCGAGGGGGAGACGTGCCAAATCTTCAACGCCGGGATGAAACCTCAACACCATTTTGACGAAATTAAAAGTTTTTTCTCGGGTTCCTTGAATCGCAACCCCACCACAGAATTAGTCACCAAGGAAGTCGACCTGTATAAAATGACTCTGGGGGAATATCTCAAAGATCATTACGCCCTCTGGATAGATTTACGAACGACACCGGAAAATAATCTCCACGGCACGGGTCGTAAGCTTCAAAACATCAGCGAAGGCGTTCCCGTTCTAATCGAGAGAGAACCCGAAGCCTCTACCCGTTTCCATGAGGTCATCTCTTAAAAAAATTTAAAGTCATTAAAAAATGTGCATTAAACAACCCCATTCCGCCATGATCGTGGGAGCCACCGGTTGCGGGAAGACGGAGTTTGTCCTCGATCTCTTGGAAACCGAATACAAAGATTTCTTCGAGCACATCGTGATCTTATGCCCTTCGATCGATTTCAACAAGTCTTATAAATCGAGAAAATGGATTGGGGGTGATGTTAAACACCCGAAAGACAAACGCGTCGTCATCGTCAATCCCGTGTCGAAAACGGGAGAAGAGAAATTACAGGACATGTTGCGATATTTTTACGACAAATACAAAGGGACGTCCACGTTGTACATCATAGACGACTGTTCGGCGACGAGACAGATCAAAAAGAAAGCGGACGCCTTATCCATGTTGGCGTTTTCGGGGAGACATGCCAACCAATCCGTGTGGATATTAACGCAAAGATATAATAGCGCGTCCAAAGATTTTCGCACGCAGGTCAAGTGGGTTGCGCTCTTCTATACCAAAGACAAGTTGTTTGGACAAGAACGACGTCGTCACGGAAGACAGACGAACCCTAAAAGACTTGCTGTCACAGCACAAACATTCTAAAGTAGTCTTGTGTACGGAACAACCAACGGGGTATAAGTTTATAGAATAATTTATATTTTTGTAAATATAAATTAGTACTTTTTTATATTTTTTATATAATAATAACGATTTCGTTGTTTTCTCTTATCACATGCACCACACACTGTACCAAGTGGAATCAAACATCCATCTTCCGCACGATTCGTCCTTAAGTAATTTCATTTTTCTTCATCCTCGTCAAGTTCTTTATCAAATTGGTCCACGCACCCAATCTCCTCCTCGCTCCAAAGAAAACCTTTCAAATGTTAAAACACACCAAACTTTACAAAGCGGCATTCGACCATATAACGGTTCAACCAGACAATTTTTTCCTTCCCACGGAATCGGGAGTTGTTAACGCCTTTATATATATAGTTCTTTCTAGACGCCCTTGGGGAAAAATAGAATAATTCTTACTGGGGCTGTGATGTAAAATTTTAATACTTCCTACCACACGACCATCAGCCTCATGTTCACTGCTAAGAAGTTCGTCAATCTGTTTGAGAACGCACACAAGTCCTTCTTGTTTCTTGGCATGAATACCTAATTGTAGTATATCGGCACCCAATCCTCTCCCTATTAAGACGGGGGTCATTATTCTAAGAGGCTCGCAACAACTGTCGTAGGTTCGATAGGACATAGTAACGACACCTCCATCTTCTTCGAGTACTTCGTAACAACTGTCGTAGGTTCGATAGGACATAGTAACGACACCTCCATCTTCTTCGAGTAGTATCCTATTTACGTCAAAGTCCTCAACAATAATTCCTCTGCAATGATCCATTTCTACTTACTCATTTAAAGTCTGAAGAAAATTTCAATTTTATGGTACCATTTATACCACTGGAATAAGAGGGGCTAGCGGTACAATTGAAAATTGTCCCCCCACTAATACAACACCCACGTTTTCAAGTTTTTTTTACACTATACCATTGGACACCTGTGTCCGGAAAAATTTAATGCAGAAAAAACAGTTATCTAGCTATATCCGCATAAGTTATATATAGTCATCTATATATAACTACGATACCCGGAGATATAACAAAGATAACGGTTTAAATGATCCATGTACGCCGGGGGCCGTGACGTGCCCCACATATACTACTATTGACTCTCGGAGGTGCTAAAGTTGGGATGTTCTTGAATCACCACCTGATATATAATGTGCTTGTTACTTAAATTATAATTAGGCACTTGATTTACTAAAACTCTGTGTACCGTTTTATAACACACAATACACGACAAGACAGACACTTACACTTACCGACACTTACATCCTCCTTTCATACTAATGTTTCAGTTTTATCATTGCACGTTGCCATTATACATATAATTATAATATAATTTGTGCATTACCATTTCAAATAATGTCACTTGTACCTTCAATTTTATATTACAAAAGTATCACTACTTACTATGGATGGAAGCATCATTTTACATTGTTTTTTTTTTTTTCAGAGCACTCATAACTGCAGTATCATGGAGTTAAGAAAATATAGTTTCCAATATAGCCCACCTCCTATTAAATATTTCCATTGACGTTAATATTGAAAATATCATTAAGTGTTTTGTATGTGTAAAATCTTCCAAAACTATCAAGTAGGCCTTTTACAGTATGTATACCTTTTTCAAACCAGGATATATAGTACACTGAATTTCCACCAATTTTTTTTTTTTTTTTTAATTTTTATTATTAATTCATCCATAGTGGAATATTTAAATAGTCTGTTTGAAACTTGACATTGCCAAGTAATTTTTAAAGATTCGGCTAGATAATCAAGTACTTCTTTCCAGAATAAACGAGTGTGTGCGGCACATTTTTAAATGTATTTATCACCCAATATATTTAATTTTTAAATATCTATGTTATTTGTATCTAGAAATGAAGTATACTATTATTATTACTATCAACATGTAAAATTTTATCCAAGTAAGTTTTAAACTTTTGATGTCTTGGTGTGAATCATTCTACATTCAACCTTTTCATAGTCCTGTATGAGTACTTTCCTTGCTATTTTATCCTGTGTATTATACCATATAAATCTGTAAAACATTGTGTCAACTTTATTTATAGTATTGTCATCTGGTCTTTGTAAAGATATAAGAACGGAAGGCGTGTTAACTTTGGCAGTAATAAAGTTTTTACAACAGTTATCTTTCCAATAGTTGTAATATTTCTTTTTGACCACTGACTTATTCTTTTTTAAATTTATCAATTTTATCCTCAAAATTCATTTTATCAGTTTCATTTAAGTTTACATTGAACTGAATTCCTAATATATTGAAAAGTTCATTATTCCATTTTAAATTGTATTCTGGGCAAAGTATATCATTGCTATTTATTTTTTATCCTATCCAAACTGCTTTTATTTTGTCAATATTTGGCTTTAACCTTGAAAATTTTGCAAATTGATATAAAGGATCAAGGGTGGATTTAAGACTTTTCTGTGTTCCATCAAGGAAAATAGTTGTATCATTTGCAGCATTGAGTACTCTTTATTATGTATATTTATACCTTTGATGTCTGTTTTTCCTAATCAATATTGTCATAATCTCTACACAAAGGCTGAAGATATATGGGGATGCTGGATCTCTCTGTCAACAACCATGCCCTATATTAAAGAAGCTAAAAAAATCCATTTTGTATAACACATAAATTCACATTAGTATTTAAAATGTGTATCCATTTCCTTAATTCTGGACCAAATTTAAAGTATTCTAAAACCTTACAATTATATCACCAGGAAATTGAATCCAATGCTTTTTCGAAATCAATTATTGATAACTCATATATGAAGTATATCGTGAATTAACCTGGATCCTGATGAATTAAATAGGGTAAAACTGATTTTAGTCTGTTTGCTATACAGATTGATAATATTTTATAAGAGACATTTAGCAGTGAGATTGGTCTCCAGTTTTTCAGATATTCTCTTAATTCTTTTTTTTAAAATCCACAGTTAATTGATCTTATCAAAAACATGCTAATATCCTTAAAAAAATATTTTAAGAATTCTACAGTATAGCCATCTTTTATTATTTTTCATTTTTTGTAATGCTCTTAATGCTTCATTGTAAGTTATCTCCCCCTCTAATGTTTTTGTCATTTCTGTATCTAATTTTGGTATATCTCACTAGTTTAATAGTTTTTTCAATATCTACATTATCAAGGGAGTTATCTTTCGATGAGGAAAAAGATGTATAATAATTCTTGATTTCGTGTAATATTTCAGTGTGATTTTCCAGAAGTTGTTTGTTTTCATTCATTACTTTAGTTAGTTTTGTTTACAAAATTTCTTTTTTGTAATGCACAGAAATATTTGGTTGGTTTCTCTCCCCCTCCAAGCCACTTAACTTTTGCTCTTATCTCTAAATCAACAGATCTTTTATTTTTTCTTTCATTTTCGCGGAAGAATATGAAATTGTATATTCACGAATAGATAGAAGTAATTGTTAAAAAAAAATGTTGATCATCAATCTGAAAGCATATTTCTTCATTTATGATATTTTCTATAGTATTCCGCAAGTATGGAGACACAGCATATTGTAACTTAAGTTCTTGAATAGCATTTTTTACAATCTTTGTATATTCTTTATCCTTTCACAAAATGTTATTAAATTTCAAAAAATCCCTTCGTTTTCCAAAATTTGAAAATTTTAAACTTATTTCAACAATAGAATGGTCACTCCTGTTCCCAGGTTTATTATTTGTATAATTTGTAATATTCATGAAATCGGATGAAACAATGAAAAAGTTTAGTACCAGTATGTCGTTTTTAATTGGATTTTTGCTTAACCATGAGTATTGTTGCATGTCTGTATGTTGTAACCACCAAGGGTCCACTAAATCAAATTTTGTCTTTATATCTATTACAGTATTTCTGGCATGAGGATTATTTATAGCCCTATAATTAAAATAATTTTTATCTGGATCCTGTACCAAATTAAAATCTCGACATCTTATTGTGAAGTCATAGGTTTTTTATTGAGTATGTTCTCAATATTTTTGGAAAATTCTGGACTATCTTTGTTGGGTCCACATTAGGTATTCAATAATATATCATATTTATTATGTATTTGGAATTCAATTAACAGGAGGTTTCCCATTTCATCATGTTCTTTACTTATAGCTTATAATCAAAATTATTATTAAAGAGGATTGCTACACCTAGTGAATTTGATTTACCTGGGCATATTAAAACATATTTTGTACCCCCATAATGCCCGAATATTAATTTTTTCTTTTTCAGTAAAATGGGTGTCCTGAAGACAGTAAATAGAGTAGTCTTTACCTTTAAGATAATTTAAGACATCTCTCCTTTTTTGTTTATAAAACTTATTTAGAATATTTAAACTGATTAGGAATTTAATTTTTTTTTTATTCAACTTTAAAACACATCTTCCATATTGTGTGTATCAACATGACATGTAATATATCTTTTGGGACTTATATACCCAATATATACATGTACAATAATATTAATCATTTCTAATGTGGAAGCAACTACAATATGTCTTTTATAATTTCAGAAAGTACATAAATCTTACACACTTCACTTAAGCTTTCACACAACATTAAGACATGTACAAATTACGCAGCTCAGAAAAAACACAAAAATGTCATTAAATACATAAACCTGAACCACACAAACCAAAATGGCAAGATTGGCTCCTATTCTTATCCAACACTATACTATATGTTTCACAAAAAACATTAATAATTTTACAACTTATATTACTATTTCAAATATTCTACCCTTATACTGTATATACATGTACATACATACACATACAAAAACAAATATACATGTAAACAATTATTATACACATACACATTTGAATACATATACACTTTTTCGTTTTATTGTATTTAGTTCTTATATATTATATATATTCTTTCTATGCATACATAAAGTTTGATAAATGTTTATACAAACATGCATCAATTTATTATGTATATATGTAAAATGATGGCCTCTACAATGTAGCTACATATCATAGACAAACATGAGCCAGTCACTGCTTTGACACCACACGCAGCAAAGTACTCTTAACATGCAGTATGAACAAGTGTAGGATCAGGGATGTGAAAGCACCTTAAGCCATTAGCAAAAATAAATATACATCCCAGGGGGCAGGGCAGGACCTCCTCTTGCACCACTATGTCCACCGTGTCTCCCCATAACAATCAATAATATACATGGTTTAAGTGGTTTTTAATTACTGGTTATATAGGTCATATAAAAGTATATACAAAAAAAAATTCCGTGTCTGTTGACCTTTAAGGTAATCAACAATCAATATTTGACCTTGTCACTAATAGGTCCTCCCAAAATGTATCTTAAACCCCTTAATCTGAAAACGGACATTGTTCAACAACTGGATGTTTAGGCCCATCATATCCTGGAGTTTTCTAGAACAGCTGTCAAAAGTTTCAGTGCAGGAAAGAAGAAGAAGAATTGAACAAGGTAAGTCTCCAAACTTTCTTTAGGAAACTTAATTACCAGAGACAAAAAAATTCTAACATAACAAGAAGATAATATCTTTGAAAAAGAAATATAACACACTGCAAAGATTATAGAAAATGGGTGATTTTATTATATATTGCATTATAGTTGAAGCAAGTTAAATTCTGATCTTGTCTAACTTTGATAAAGGTCATTGAAATGATGTACAAGAGCTGAATGAAGTGAACAAAAGAATTAATGTACAGGATAATGATGATAACAATGATGATTTTATCAATGCTCATGAGTCAATGATTATTTCTGCACTAAAATTGGTGTTGGAAAGTATCTATTTGAACAACAATGTTCTTTGAGATATTCACCACCCATTTCCTCATACTGACTTCGAGTTACACTACTAGTTGACATGAAAGGGGAAAGAGCCCATTTCCTGGCTCCATACCATGAATCTAATACAGGATTATCTGAAAGAAAAAGATATCTGTTTTTAAAAAATCATAAAGTCATTGTCCTCAAACTTTTGAATAGGCCTACAAAGTGACCCTTTTTAGTTAAAAAAGTTTGGAAAGATCTTGTGTAAATGTGTTGAAAACATATTTGTATTTTAAATTCATCTTCTTTTTAGATTAAACCTCCTCCCTTATATTGATATTTTCAACAGCACCAAAATGGCATGATAAACTGGATTATCAAACAATGTGAAATAGCAGGTATTGGACTGCTGGTTAAATGACCTTGGATTATTCATCTTTTTTTTATATAAACTTACTTGCTATGTTTACGTTGAATGTTGATTGAAATGGCCTTATTTCCAGTAGGTCCCTCTCTAATCGTTTTTTGATGTTTTTGAACACTGCATTTCCTCCCGTCAAAAAGACATTCTGAAATTACACAAGTACACGTACAATGAAACAGAATCGGATAAAAAATGAGATGTGGAAACTACAATGTAAAATTAGAAATGATATTATTCAGAACTACTCCAATAATATTAGAGCTCGCCTTACTTCAGATGTGCCGAAGTGCTAGCTATAATTTCCCAAGGATCAAATCCTGTGAGCAAGTTCCACTGTCAAATCAGGGCAGAACTAAATATATATCAAAAATCGTATAAAACAACAAACGATGTTTATAATTACTGACTAACTTACTTTTTGGTGATTAATTGACCCATCCATGAACAAATTATTGTATGACACATCTTATTTAGTATTAAAATCCATACAAAAACATGTGTATACAATTCTAGGTATAGCAGCCCCAGTTAGTATAAATTACGAATTAAAAAAAAACGGTACAAAATTAAATCATATCAAATGCTTTATTACCAATTTCCCACTTAAATCATAACATTAAATCGTCAAAACACTCATGGTTATAAAACCTATCCCAGATCATGGCAAATGCAACAAGTGTAGAGAGGTGTAGTTGATTTTATTTGTATATCGTTCCGCTTCTTCTAAAAGGTAAATCCAATTTTAGATAAACCAGAAGTGACCCGAGAGTTCATGTTAAAAAACAACTATGGTGGGATTTATGAATGAAGTCTTGACAAGCACTAATTATGCATGTTATTAGGATTATCTTACGGATTTGGGTAGTGAAAATGTGTTTTTTACTATATATAAATATACAAGGTAAGCAGCATCGTTTAAATTTTGTGTTCCGATTGCTTTTTAAACTGATTTAATGTGCCTGCTCTTAGAAACAGGAAATTGAGGTTAGAGGTTAACGGCGCAAGTCAAAAGTATCTTGCCATTTAAACCTCTAACATTGTTGGAGTAATTCAGGACATGCTTTGATAGTAGGTAAAAGACTGACATTGTATGATAATAAGGTAAATGTCTTAGCTACAAGGAATGCGAAATATCAAAGCTGTCTCTTTTGCAATTAAGAAAATATAAATCTGATTATATTTTGAAAAGCAGTCAAAGTCATGTCAAATTTTTTTTGAAAAGGTCTTTGAAATATCAGAGCTCTATTATTTATGTATCAAAACTTGTCACAGATGAACTAGTCAATTTTTCTATCTCTCTGGACTGGTTAGTTAATTATTGTTTTAGGCCACTTTTAAAGATACTTCAGTTAAACGTTATATCGTGGTAGGTTATCCCTCTAGAATGGAAGTCTAATTCTGTATAAAAATTACCAAGTACTTACATATGGAGAAAATATGTACCTGAACAAGTTTGCTTTGAATTTCTGGCTGATATTTCTTTAGTACAAAGTCCATGGTTTCAGATACACCAGCTTGTTCAATTCCAATCATTGATGGCTGAAACAATAGCTCCGGAACTCTGTAAAAGAATGTAAAATATGATATAGCCTGTAATCATAGGAACAACACTAATATATATCTTGAACAAACTTAACTTTTGTAGAATATTTCAGGTGTATGTGATGATTCAAACATCCCCTGAACAATGTTTATAACTGAACAAGCTAATTCATAGAATTTATATCCCCTGCTTTCCCCCTTTCATAAAGGGGTAATCACATTGTAGGTAAACTGTTTTGAGGTTACGTTGAAACATGCAATTTTCATGCTGTTGACACAAGATGTGTTGCATGGAAATCAAACAAAAATTAGACCTTTTTACACAGGTTAGATGTGTTATTGAACATGTACAGTACAAATGTGGTGTTTATTCTGTCAAACACTCTACACCACAAAATTGTGATTCTCTTTCTAGGGTGACATGTCGATAGTCCGACGGTCCGATAGTCCGACAGTTAAATCTCATGGCTATCAAGAGGATTAAACAGAACAAAAAGTCACTTAAATATTTGACGCAGTGTCTGCTTTGTCAGCACGCAATTTGTAATAACTCATTCAATAGCTCTGTATTCCAGATGTAATGATATTATTAAAAAAAATTTGGTCAGAAAAAGTGGGGGCCGCCCCCTGCCCCCCCCCCCCCCCCCCCCTCCCTACGCCTATGTATTTTCTATAATGAACTGAAAAAAGGTCAAAGGTCAAGGTCAAAAGGTAAAAAATGTACCAAAAGTATCAAACCATCGGACTATCGGACCGTCGGACTATCGAACCGTCGGACTATCGGGATGTCCCCCTTTCTAGCTAAAGTGTAATCATACAAAAATTTTCATTCTGCACTACACTATGGCGGCATATTTCTTTGAATTCGAGAAACTCCATGTGACACCGTGAACTGGTTGAAATAAGTATAGACTGAATATATACTTGTAATGATGCTAAAAAGATCCATGATAAAATGACATTTTTCGTTAATCAAGGAGCCATAACTCTGCCAAAAGTGGCGATCAAACTTGGCTGAGTTTGCATGGAAACAGCAGAAAATGACATTTTTTGTTAATCAAGGAGCCATAACTCTGCCAAAAAACGTGTACCAAAAGTGGCAATCGATCTTGGCTGAGCTCTTTAGGCATTTAATCTTGAAAACAAGTTTGAATAAAATCGGATAATATTTGTTGCCAAAATTGCATGGAAACAACAGAAAATGACATTTTTTGTTAATCAAGGGGCCATAACTCCACCAAAAAATGTGTGCCAAAAGTGTTGATTGAACTTGGCCGAGCCCTTTAGGCATTTAAACTTGTTGCCAAGTTTGAATAAAATCGGATAATATTTGTAACCGAGATTGCACGGAAATGAAGCATGACAGAGGGACAGACGGACAAACCCAAATTTATATCCCCCCGTTTCAGGGAATAACAATGTTTATAGCTAAACAATTTTCCAAATTTTGTAACTAGAGGGCGTTTCACATCTGGTTGTCAATCAACATGTGTTTTTTTATTTTTTGGTTTTCACAGATTTCTTCTCACTGTTTACCTTATCTGCTCTATAGCAAGATGTAGTCTGTAGTACTCTGCTATGTCAAACTCTCCAGTGGGACCCATGGTTTGATCCATTTCCCTAACAAAATTAAGATTACAAAGTTAGAAGTGTGGAGAGAAACTGGACAATTAGACAGATTCAACTCTCCCTTGTTTTAGTCTTTGTGGAAACATAAATTATGAAGAAAAACAAACTATTAAACAAGAGGACCAATGGGCCTTAACAGTCACCTGAGTAAAATGCAATTACAGTAAGTATACACTGTTCATTAATTCACATATTTTTTTGAAGATTTACAAACTTTTGGCCCTTTTTATGGGTCCTAGTGCCTTTTCATTTGCAAAAATTTTGCAGCTTCCAATGTGGATAGTTACTGCCAAACTTTGTTAAAATTGGTCCATTAGACCCTTGAAAAAAAGTAAAAATAAAATATTTTCTGTGTACTTAGATGCCTATGACCTTGATCTTTGACACCATGACATTGAAATTTTGTCTATGTGATCTCTAAATATTTCTAAACACTTTCTCATATGTCATATAAGCCATTTGTATAAAACTGCACCCTGTTATTTGAAGCACTACCTAGTGGCTCATTTAGCGTCAAATTTCTTTTTCATTCACAAACTTTGTAGATACTGACTTACAGACAAATTTGATAGCAAGTTTTAAAGATATATAAAGTTTTTGTTCTTTTTGCCCCCTATGGGTCCTATGGGTCAATGCAGCTTCACATGGGGATATTTCCTGCCAAGTTTGTAAAATTTGTCCACTGGTTCTTGAGAAGAACGGGTATAAATATAAATAAGATTTAAATACTGGTATATAAGGAGTAAAGAAGTTTACTTTTGACACCATCTGCAGCCACAGAGACACACATCTGTCTGTATCACATACCTGTACCATCCTGTATCAAGTAATCCGAGTGACATTTGATAATAGTCTAGTTCACGTAATCTAAATATCACCTCTACACAATGAAATAAGATAAGTATTGTTTATAGAACATTAGATATCGCCTACAGGACAATTAGGTATTGCCTACAATACAGTTAGGTATTGCCCATAATACAGATAGATATTGCCTACAAGACAGTCAGGTATTGCCTACAAGACAGGTATTGCCTACAAGACAGTCAGGTATTGCCTACAAGACAGTCAGGTATTGCCTACAGGACAGGTATTGCCTACAAGACAGTCAGGTATTGCCTACAGGACAGGTATTGCCTACAAGACAGTCAGGTGTTGCCTACAGGACAGGTATTGCCTACAAGACAGTCAGGTATTGCCTACAAGACAGGTATTGCCTACAGGACAGGTATTGCCTCCAGTTAGTTCTGTTATTGATAGACTCGATATCAATGTATTGATATACAAATTAATTTGATAATCGATACATTTTTTAGTATTGATATATTTCATAATGCATTTTTTTTCCACAGGATGCACATGTATTTTCTTTTAAAATTTCTAACATTTTCCATTTTATTTTACTTCATGTTCTTGAACTATATCTTATTCTAATTATTCAATTTATTCAAATAAACAATGTTTTCCTTGCAATGATTTTTTTTTAATCTTCAGATAGTAAAATGCACAAAAAACACCTAAATTTCATAAAAATTCTATAAATTTTGAATGCATTTTATAGAAGTCCCAAATTAATTGATTTACTGATATAACTTTTTTTTTTACTTATCAATATATCAAAATATAATTTCTCATCAATGACAGCCCTACCTACAATACAATTAGGCATTGCCTACAATGTAGTTCACTCTACCTACAGGACAGTTAGGCACTGCCTACATTGTAGTTATGCACTACCTACAGGACAGTTAGGTATTGCCTACATTGTAGTTATGCACTACCTACAGGACAGTTAGGTATTGCCTACATTGTAGTTATGCACTACCTACAGGACAGTTAGGTATTGCCTACAGGACAGCTACGTATGCCAACAGGACAGTTAGGTATTTCTTACAGGAGAGGTATTGCCTACAGGACAGTGAGGTATTGCCTACAGGACAGTGAGGTATCGGCTACAGGACAATTAGGTATTGCCTACGCAACAGTTAGGTATTGCCCACAAGACAGTTACGTATTGTTACTGGACAAGTAGGTATTGTTTACATGATAGGTATTGTCTATAGGACATTCAAGTATTGTCTTCAAAACAGTAAGGTATTGCTTACATGACGGTTAGATATTTCCCACAAGATAGTTAAGTATTGCCCACAGGACAGTTAGATATTGCCTATAGTACAGTCATGTATTCCCTACAGGACAATTATATATTGCCTAAAGGATTGTTTGGTATTGCCTACATGACTGTTAAGTATTTCCTATGGGACAGTTTGGTATTCCCTACAGACTGTTTGGTATTTCCTACCCTACAAGACTATTTGGCCTACAGGAAGTGGAATATTTGCCTACAGGACAGTTAGATATTGCCTACGATACAGTTAGGTACTGCCTACGGGAATTGCTTACAATACAGCTGGGTACTGCTTACAATACAGTTAGGTAATGCCTGACAGGATAGGTATTGCCTACAGGACAGTGAGGTATTGCGAATATTTTCGAATCAAATCAAGAAAATATTTATTCATTTCATTTTCTGTTCTATATTTTGTATTTTGCATATATGATCTCAAATAAATTTTGTTTTTAACTCACTGATAACAACAATGAAATCAAAAACAAAAAATAAAATGTATCATGAGTAATAATGAAAATATGGAAAGTGTCTTATACATTGTACTTGGAATAATATATCAGTGTTGAACTATTCCACTGGCCATATTCCCTTTAATATTTACAAGTCTCTCTTTATTTTATACATTTTCCACATTTCATCTTACGTAACTGGCATCATTTCATCATCATTTTTATTGCATATTTTTGTATCACTCGAATTGTGGCATAATCATTTGCGAATCTGACAATATCAGCCCAATAATTCTCATGAAACTTTGATTCAATAGACAATACAATTCATTATCTTTAAATGTGAGGGAATTATCTGGTCTGCTTTGCAGAGATATTCATGAAAAAAAAAAGTTTTATATCAGTTTAATTCACCACCCGGGATCACAAAATTAAAACAAAATTCATAAGATTTATTCAATACTTCATCACTATAATTTTATTCAATGTCGGTAAATAGTGAAACATTGACATTTGATTTTGAATCAACATCAAAAAGTTTATGAAGTCTATCTGTAATTCAAGCTAAAGCTGCAATTAAAAAATTGATAAAATTAGGAATAATTCAAAATAGATTGCCCAAGAATATAGAATTTTTTTAAAAATGAATACAGGAAAGCTAGTTAATTATTTAAAAAGCTAAATCATTATATGTCTATTTTGTTGTTGTTGTAGAAACCTACTCATGTTTGTATGACTCACAATGTGCACCAAGTCATAACTAAAAACAGAGCACCTCCAAGCACATATCTTATTTCCCATATTTTTCTTTTTCTATATTTTAGTTTCTGCAAATCTAAATTTCCACCAAAAAAATACAAGGATATTATATTAAGAGATGACTTCAAATAATTAAAAATACATGTAAAGATATTGTATGATAAGAATTTGCTATATGTTATATCGCCTAACATTTATTCGACACAAATAACAAATAAGTATAAAAGTAAAAATGTAAAACAAACACTTTATACTATAAAAAAACTAACTAAATTAAATTTACTGCATATATTGTATATGTGTTTACATTGAGTATATGTGTATGTATATGTATGCATGTGAGTGTATATGTATGTATATATGTATATGTAAGTATATATACTGTATATAGGGAAATTTTCGCCCCTGTTTTATTTTCGCCCCTTTCGCCCTCATCGTCAGTGGGCAAATTCAAAATGCTAAATTCATCTACTTTTAATAATAAAAGTATGGGCGAATTTAAAACGGGGCAAAACCGCTTGCAAGTGCATTAGGGCAAAAATAACACTGGGCAAAAATAACCCTGTATACAATTGTATAGAGGAGACAGAGCCCCCCAACTCTGCCTCCTCTTTTGTTGGATGTGGACAATGTAATATTTTTAATACATTTAAATATTGTTCATTACCAGTAACATGATTACTGTTAGTTTGGATTTATTCCTTGTGCTTTTGTGTAGCTTTATAATATATGTTTGATATTATTGTTTTTTGTCTCTCTCTCTCTCTCTCTCTGGTATTTGGTCAATCAGACATATGAAATCCTCGTACTCCCTAGCCAGGTGGAGTTGTAGGGGTTGATGTCAAAATCCTGGCCATATACCATAATAAAATATATTTAAAAAAAAAAGGAAAAATAAAGTCATTTTCTTCATCCATATCTACGTAGAAATTCCCCTGATATACTCTAAGTAATATTCCATATACCGTTATGGCAAAGTGTCATTGAGTGAGTGAATCAAATCATTCATTTCAGTTCATATTTTCCCTTGGAAATGCCACTGATTTTGATTTTAATCAGCCATGTTTTTCATAATAGGATATCATGTTATAGTCTCATAGACTACAAGAAATATGAAAGTTTAAAAATGAAACTACAACCGGTCTGTTATGAGCGCTACAGTAATGAGAGGTTTTTAGCGGGCGTTTTAGGCATTATAGTAGTGAAAGGGTTAATGTTGATGTACATATTTTACACACACAAACGGTTTTGTACATTTTGCCTTCTTTTTCTATGAAATCAAAGTTTCTGACCGCCTTAAAAGTTTGCCAATTTGTTTGTTGATAGCGATTATAAATTATGATTTGATTCAAACTGATTTTTGGAATACCCGATTCAAGATTCAATTCGAAAGGTGCACCGAATTTTTGAAAACATGTTGAGTATCACTTAAAAGTGTCAAAATTTGGTAAAGTTGAGAATTGCATATTGTAATATATTCTTTATTAGATAAAAATTTTATTTTAAACTTTCCAAATGTATAGTTTACAAGTAAATTATTGCAATGGAATTTATTTACAAAAAAAATTAACACCAATAAAGAAAGATACCTATGTTACTTAAAGTTTTTAAGCTTAAAGAGTGAAAGACCATACAGTCAAACCTGCTTTAGAGACCACCTGGTCACAAAGACTGTTTTTTGCTGTCCCCAATAGTACCATTTGTGTACAAATCAACCTCTATATAAAGACCACCTGGTCACAAAGACCGTTTTTTGCTGTCCCCAATAGTACCATTTGTGTACAAATCAACCTCTATATAAAGACCACCTGGTCACAAAGACCGTTTTTTGCTGTCCCCAATAGTACCATTTGTGTACAAATCAACCTCTATATAAAGAGTTAATGTATAATTCAGGTAAATTTTAACACCCCGATTCAGACTATAATGACTGCAGTCAACCCGACCATGATTTACTTCTGAAATTCTGGATCATGTTCTCGTAATAGTGTTTCTAGCTCTTCTAGTTTCTCTTCCTCAGCTTCCGAGTCACTGTCAGCATTTTCTGGATGCTGAAAAATAGAGAATGTTATACACTGATCTATTACATTGTACATGCTTAAAACAGGGGAAATAGTTGACAACACCGATTGTTGGTTACACAGATCTATAACATGCTAACATT
Source organism: Atrina japonica (assembly GCA_030159075.1). Lineage (NCBI taxonomy): Eukaryota > Metazoa > Mollusca > Bivalvia > Pterioida > Pinnidae > Atrina > Atrina japonica. The sequence goes on along the minus strand of BROG01000942.1, from coordinate 183,118 downwards.
AAACAGGGGAAATAGTTGACAACACTGACTGTTGGTAACACAGATCTATAACATGCTAACACTAAACAGGGGAAATAGTTGACAACACTGATTGTTGGTAACACAGATCTATAACATGCTAACATTAAACAGGGGAAATAGTTGACAACACTGATTGTTGGTAACACAGATCTATTACATTGTACATGCTTAAAACAGGGGAAATAGTTGACAACACTGATTGTTGGTAACACAGATCTATAACATGCTAACATTAAACAGGGGAAATAGTTGACAACACTGATTGTTGGTAACACAGATCTATAACATGCTAACATTAAACAGGGGAAATAGTTGACAACACTGATTGTTGGTAACACAGATCTATAACATTGTACATGCTAACTTTAAACAATAGTGTAGCGGCTACAATAAAAATGTCACCAAAATATTTCACTTGTGGAGACAAGCATGAAATTTGGCACAAATATTTGTCAGATCATGCTGTTTTAAAAATCATCATTGGCCATCGCGATTTCAGCCATTTTCAAAATAGCTGCGCTAAAACAAAATGGCAGCATTTTAATACTGCCTAACGTCACATATTGTCTATTTGCTGTCATATTTGTAATTGTTTAGCTGTTTATGGATATAGTTTGGCATACCTAAGTTTTATACAAGCTATTTTTATCATTCTGCTTTCCAATAAAGGCAAAATTTAGTTCTCAAAATACAGCACGATCTGCCTCGTACAAGATTGTGATGTCATACCCGAATTGACGGAGTGTGCCAATGGGGTAAAGCTGAACCAAGAGGGATGGGACTTTGGTCCCTCAGATGGTGCGAGATTGCACAGGAGTTGAGTAAAACTGGATGAACGATCAGACAGTGTGTAGGAATTCCATCAATGAAACCAGTTGTATCCCATACGTTAAAGTATATAAGTTGTACATATCGGTGGTGAAAGGGTAATCTCTCGGCCTATCGACTAAATATTGAGATTTCGTCTATGATATATTACTAATCCATTTCTTATTCAGTTGTTGTTGAGACATCTGTATCAATTGTCATGAGGATTCGTTCCTCAAGTGTTTCATTGGACTTGACTGTGGACTCACGGCGGGTGTTACCGGTTGATAAGGATGCTTACTCCTCCATGGCACCTGATCCCACCTCTTGGCTTCCAGAGGTCCATGTTTGTCCATTTTAACCTGATTTTTTTAACTTGATTTTTATCTATATCCTACATCCTAAAGATTTATACTTTGGTATCTGAGATGTTTGATATTTTTGTCTATTTCATTTCATATTTTTGTCTGATTATTTGTTACTATGTCGAAAAAATTTTACTTTCATTGTCTCCTCAGGAGAAGCAGAGACAGATTGGTTGAAGTGTTTTATTTGTTAGAAAGTCAAACACTCAATCACCTCCAATAAATAATGATCTGGCAAAATCAATACCAAACATTGTCACAAAACATCCCTGAGTTTGCCAAAATCAATAAAATGCATATCCCTCTCGATAGACGTCGAATCGATGGCATAGAGGCTGCTTTGATAAAAAAAGAGGCAAAATAACATGAGTCATACAGACTTGATGCTCAATAATACAAAACTTCAAAGAGCTCAACAGAGACATCATTCTCTCGATATTAACCTTTCCGATGTACAATCATCCTTGAAATTTACAAGAAAAAGTTCTACTGTAACAGCAGACTATCTTTAAATCTTGAAGAACGTTTCCTCTGTGAGAAACAAGTATCCCGTTCTGAACTTCGTGAAGCTATCATGATGCAACTCAATACATCTCTCCATCAGTGTGCACAGAACTTGAAAGATCAGAAACTTTTGGAAAAATTAGGCGCAGGAGATGTTGTGGCTTAAGAACTAAAGTATCATCACTCATGTCTGACATCGTTATACGACAAGGAAAGATCCCATTTAAGGATGAAACAAGCAGTAACAGAAGATGCAGACGCCAATGGTGAAGTCAACGAGATTGTTTTTGTGGAGTATGTGAATCATATAGTGGAAACACAACGTGGAAGCACAGGAGGTGTGGTATTTCCATTAGCTGACCTGTACAATTTATATGAATCCAGACTCAAACCATTCGAAACAAATTCAACATTAAATAGAACACGTCTGAAAAATGAATTGCTATCTAAAATTCCAGAGCTTAAAGCATTCCACAAAGAACGTGACCTTTCTGATGACATGTATCTTGCTAAAGCAAGTAAAGTTGCTAAAGCAAAAAGAAATTCTCTGGTTATTTTGATAGAGATTCTGTCATAGATTCTGTTCCATGTAATTTAGTTCTACTCGTATCTATGAATGAGCATGGACCTGATATCAAGTCTCATATAGAGAATGGTCTAGCAAAGCCAGATTTTGCTATAGCAGAACTTTTGTACTTTAACAGTCACAAGAAAGGGACCAAAATAATAGTGAACACAAGAGATATTCATTCAAGACTGAGAACTTTCTTTTGCTATATATGTTGGTCAGTTAACATAGTCAGTTCTGATACAGACGTTGTTGTTATAGGTGTTTCTGTGTTTAATGAATTGAAAATGGATCAGCTTTGGATGACAATGGTAAAGAGATTTGCGATGGATACCAATTCATTTGATTGTTAGATCTCTAGGTCCTAGATCGAAAGCATTCATGCATTCACAGGATGTGATACTGTGTCAGTATTTGTTGGAAAAGGTAAAAAGACAGCATAGAAGACCTGGAATGTTTTTGAGAACGCATCACAGGTATTCTGATGCTTAAGATCTCCTTGTGATAATTTGTCAGAAAATGAAATCAGCGTCCTGGGGGAATTTGTTGTCATCATTTACGATCGTTCCAGCAGTACCAATAAAGTAAATGAGGCCCGTCTTGACCTTTTAGCTTGTAAACAATGTCCATATAATGGTATTCCTCCCTCAAAAGCTGCTCTTGTTGAGCAGATCGAAAGATCTGTCTTACAAGCAGACATACGTGGGGGCAATCGCTCTGCAAGTTCCAAACTTTACCATTGCCTTCCAATTTGGGTTGGGGAAAAGTATAGTTTTGGTTCCCACACTGGATATCATTGGCAAGTTGTTCTGGCAACTGCAAAAATTTCAGGTCAGGATTTCCATATACTGCTCTATGTAGCTGTAACTGCTCTGAAGATTGGATATATTTCGCCTCCTATAAAACAGCTATATTCTGTATTTTGGCATATGCGCAGTGCACACATGCATTAAATCACACTAATATCATTTGCTGGACCACACTGTGGTTCAAAGAAAATTGAAGTGCTGCAAATGTCATCTGAAACAAGATGTGTTTGTGCCCCCAGTCCCAACAAATTCCTATGCTGGCAAAATACACGTCCTAAATTTTGACCTCACCCAACCCCAGGGGCATATGATGTCAGTCACGTGTGAGCAACCCTCAGATGAACTTACAGTCTAAGTTTGGTCACTGTATCACAATTCAAACTTGAAATATTGCACTTTATGTAAGCAGGACGGTATTACAGACAGACAAACACAAAGACAGACAGACAGTACGACGGACGATCCAACCCTAAATGTTTCCGGCAGAACTATCTGGCAGGAGATATAAAAACCAAAAACAAACAAACATTTTGAAATATGTCGCCATTTTGAAATTGTGGTGGTCATTTTGAAAATGGACAATTTGGTGCATGCGCAGTGCATATATATATTAATTCAAAATATAATCGTATGCTTGACGCATTCACAGTGGTTATTTCAGAGAAAATTAGAGTTGCAAATTACATATGAAAAAAATAGGTAAACATTATGTAAAATGACACCATTTTGGAAATCGTGGTGGCCATTTTGAAAATGGCCGAAATCTGAATGACCAACAATATTTCCTATTCAGGTACTAGATAAGGAACCAGCATGCCAAATATGGTGCTTGTCTCCATAAATGAAATATTTTACCAGCTATTCGCTCCACTACAAGGGAAATAGTCGACAGCACTGATTGTTTGTAACACAAATTTATAACATTGTACAGTCCACTGCTGATTATCTGGACTGAGTAGGAGACACATAAAAAGTCCAGAAAATCGGTCGTCTGGATGATTGATTATAATTTTATATGTCACTGAAGAAACATTTATATTTTCACAGGCATGTTGTTCTTTTATTTAACTGATGAGTAGAAGTAAAAGCAGTGATTTATACAAGAGATCCCGGGGGGATCTTGGCGTCCACCATGGAATGTTCTATGTCTGATATATGACAGACTGTTCTTTTCTCTTCTTTTCTCTTTTTTTGTATCTCAACATTGAATTTGAACTTAAATCCATATTTCTGTGCAATACTTTTTTTCACAAGATTATAGCGAAACTGAACTTGAACTGAACATATTACATTTTCAGAGAGAATGGAATTCAGCATGGCTGACAGGTGTCCATCTTGGATTTTGATCGCTCTGAAAATGTAATATGCATATCTAGACCTCAGTCAGAAAGACCTTCATGTCAAATTTCAAAGAGATTCCTTCAGTCCTTTTTGAGAAATAGCAATAACAAATTTCCTATTGTCAAAATACAAGATGGCCACCTGTTGGCCATACTAGATTCTGATCTTTCTAAAAATGCAATATGCACAACTAGATCTTAAAGGGAATGTTGATGTGAAATTTCAATGAGATCTCATCAGTCCTTTTGAGAAATAGCTGTAACAAACTTATTTTGGTCAAAATCCAAGATGGCCATCTGTCGACCATGTTGGATTCCTATTTCTGTGAAAATGTTATATGCACAACTAAACCTCAAAGGGAACCTTGATGTCAAATTTCAAGGAGATCCCTTCTGTCCTTTCTGAGAAGAAGCGGCAACAAACTTCCTTTGGTCAAAATCCAAGATACACAAAAAGATTTCTCTGAAAATGCAATATGCACAACTACAAATGTAGACCTCAAGGGGAACCTTGATGTCAAAGTTCTAGGAGATCCCTTTAATACTTTCTGAGAAATAGCGGTAACAATAATTGTTCAGGACGGATGGACGACGGACGGACCATGAACAGAGGGCGATTTATATACATGTATGTATGAGAAACTCAATTTCCCTTCCGCCATGTGTAGATCTAGACCTAGATCCTCATGTAGCTCACTTCATATTGTTAATTTGTCCGTACGAGCAAAAAATCCGGATAATCAGCGTTAGACTTGTTTTAGGATGATGAGGGTGGCCATCTATATAAACATCTAGGAACATTTGGAGGTTCTAAATTCCTTTGTTTTCAGAATCAAAATCAAATCGCCAAAAGCTTGTAAAATCATAACAATTCCTTTACATTATATCCATATAACATGGCGTGTTGGAATCTCATGAACCCTTTCTTAACCTGGACATGTTCAAATTTTAGTTAATAAAGCATAACAATGCTAAGTTTGCACTGACAAGAGTAGTCATTCTTACTTGTTATCCTATATATGAGTATCCAGTGGGGAATAAAAAGTTTTTCACATAAAGATTGTCATACCCAAAAATTGAGTAGAATCATCTGCAAGATAATCAAAAGTTTAAACCTCCCCACCACGTTTTGTGAATTGGACAATATCTCCATCAGCGAAGTAATTCTGAAGCCAATTCATTTCCACAGAGAGTTGTAAGTCATTTCAATACCAAACGACATTATGCTAATTACCTAGTTGGTAAGTACATGTATACCTACCTTCATAAATAATTCTACATTCAAACAGGGGATGGGCACGAATGAGTTAATCAATGGGCATGAGTCAACTAAACCATGGGTACGAGTCAACTAATTCACTTAGGTATTAGTTGTAATTGGTAAGAGATAACCATAACCCATATGTAAAACTTATTTATCTGAGGTTGCCTTGAATATTACGCAACTCCATTTGTATTTGTTGTCATTATAACTGAAAATCATTTTTTTATCTTCAAACTCAAATTACTAGAAAACAAACAATCACATAGAAGCGTAATTTAAGGGAAGATGATATTTTATATAACCATTTTGCAAAGCACTGATTGTTGATAACACATACCTATTACATGCTAACTTTAAACAAGGGAAATGGTTTACAACACCAACATCCTAATACCCCCGTCAACTAACATTGACATTATAATTCCCCTGTCAAATAACATTTACATCCTAAATCCATTGTCGAATAACATTGAAATTATAATTTCCCTGTCAATTAACATTTACATCCTTAATCCCCTGTCAAATAACACTGACATTATAATTTCCCCTGCCAAATAACACTGACATTATAATTTCAACTGTCAAATAACACTGACATTATAATTTCCCTGTCAAATAACACTTACATCCTAATTTCCCTGTCAAATAACATTTACATCCTAAATCCCCTGTCAAATAACACTGACATTATAATTTCCCCTGCCAAATAACACTGACATTATAATTTCAACTGTCAAATAACACTGACATTATAATTTCCCTGTCAAATAACACTTACATCCTAATTTCCCTATTCCCCTGTCAAATAACATTTACATCCTAAATCCCCTGTCAAATAACACTGACATTATAATTTCCCCTGTCAAATAATACTTACATCCTAATTTACCTGTCAAATAACAATGACATTATAATTCTCTTGGCAAATAACAATTACATTCTAATTCCCTAATTACATTTATATCCTATTTCCCATGTCAAATAATACTGATATCCTATTTCCCCTGTCAAATAATACTGACATCCTTATTCCCTGTAAAATGATACTGACATCCTATTTCCCCTGTCAAATAATACTAACATCCTAATCCCCTGTCAAATAATACTAAGATCCTAATCCCCCTGTCAAAAAACACTGACATTCTAATTTCCCTTTTCAATAATGCTGACATCCTAATCCCCCTGTCAAATAATACTGACATCATAATTCCCTGTCAAATAATACTGACATCCTATTTCCCCTGTCAAATAATACTGACATCCTATTTCCCCTGTTAAATAATATTGACATCCTAATTCCCTGTGAAATAATACTGACATCCTATTCCCCCGTCAAATAATGCTGACATAAAATTCCTCTGTCAAATAATGCTGACATCCTAATTCCCTGTTAAATAATACTGACATCCTAATTCCCTGTCAAAAAATACTGACATCCTAATTCCCCTTTTAAATAATAGTGACATCCTATTTCCATGTCAAATAATGCTGATATCCTAATCCCCCTGTCAAGAAACACTGAAATCCCAATCCCCCTGTCAAATAATACTAACAACCTAATCACCCTGTCAAGGAACACTGACATTTTAATTCCCCTGTCAAATAATACTGACATCTTAATTCCCTGTTAAATAATACTGACATCCTATTTCCCCTGTCAAATCATACCGACATCCTTATTCTCTGTGAAATAATACTGACATCCTAATTCCCTGTCAAACAATACTGACATCCAAATGCCCCTGTCAAGAAACACTGACATTTGTATTTCCCCTGTCAAATAATACCTTCATCCTAATTCCCTGTCAAATATTACTGACATCCTAATACCCCTGTCAAATAGTCCTGCCATCCTAATTCCCCGTCAAATAATACTGACATCCTAAAATACCCCTGTCAAAAAATACTGACATCCTAATTCCCTGTCAAATAAAACTGACATCCTAATTCCCTGTCAAATAATACTGACATCCTCATTCCCCTGTTAAACAATACTGACATCCTAATCCCCCTGTTAAATAATACTGACATCCTAATCCCCTTGTCAAGAAACACTGACATCCTATTTCCCCTGTAAAAAATACTGACATCCTAATTCCCTGTCAAATAATACTGACATCATAATACCCCTGTCAAACAATGCTGACATAAAATTCCCCTGTCAAAAAAAACTGACATCATAATTCCACTATCAAAGAATATTGACTTCATAATTCCACTGTCAAATCTGACATCAAAATTTCCCTGTAAAATAACACTGACATCATTATTCTCCTGTAAAATAATACTGATATCCTAATTTCCTTGTCAAATAATACTGACATCAAAACAACATTACAGAGCTTAGAAGACAATGGAAAACTTACAATTTCTTTGTAAACATCCCAGTCAGCATCATTCTGTCCAAAGGTGTCCTCCTTTTTTTTCTTGGTCCCTTTTCCACCTATGTGTGTGAATAAATATCACTCGACTTATAATTATACAAATAAATAAATAAGGATTTATCAGTTAAATACTGGAAAAGCCCTCAATAAAGAAATTTTAGCCAATAAATTATCATCTGCCAGTATTTACAAACCTCCAGCCAGCTGTGTTATAATTCGCATCCTCTGTTGCGAAGCTAGTGTCCTCCTTTTGGCCATATCTGCCTTCCTCTGCTTTTTGCTGTTTCGGACATCCAACAATTTCTGCAATTACACACAAACTAACAATGAGAAGCTTATTGTAAATGTGTAATGTGTTGGTCTAGGTTTTCTCATGATACAAAAATATTGAAATAAATATTTAAAAAATATTTAATTTAAAACAATTACTTATACAGTAAATTTAGAATATTGGTACTGTTGTGTGTTGGAATGAGCATGAAGTTTAATAAACTAAGATAATATATATATATATATATATATATATATATATATATATATATATATATATATATATATATATATATATATATATATTACATGCATGTGTAATCATATAGATATAATACAAGTTAAATACACTTGTACAATACACAACACTGTATTACAATACAATTCAATACACTTGTACAATACACAACACTGTATTACAATACAATTCAATACACTTGTACAATACACAACACTGTATTACAATACAATTCAATACACTTGCACAATACACAAAACTGTATTACAATACAATTCAATACACTTGTACAATACACAACACTGTATTACAATACAATTCAATACACTTGTACAATACAAAACACTGTATTACAATACAATTCAATACACTTGTACAATACACAACACTGTATTACAATACAATTCAATACACTTGTACAATACACAACACTGTATTACAATACAATTCAATACACTTGCACAATACACAACACTGTATTACAATACAATTCAATACACTTGTACAATACACAACACTGTATTACAATACAATTCAATACACTTGCACAATACACAAAACTGTATTACAATACAGGTGAATACAGTTTCCACCAGAGCTACATTTCTAAATGGGATTCAAGTCATCCAAAATATTTGATGGCGTCTTTAAAAGCAGAATACATTTTAAATTTGTGGACAAATATAAATAAATAAGTGTAATAAATGCAAAACCACAGAAATGTTTCTTTCTGTATCATCAGACTACACTTGATGGTTGTAGCAGAGGGATTCAACTCAAACTATAAATGGTATCAAAACCATATGAAATAGACCAAGTACAAATCTGTGGTATCAAAACCATATGAAATCGACCAAGTACAAATCTGTGGTATCAAAACCATATGAAATCGACCAAGTACAAATCTGTGGTATCAAAACCATATAAATAAAATAGACCAAGTACAAATCTGTGGTATTAAAACCGTATAATTATAGACCAACCATACGACCTATTTCTACCAGTTTGCTTCCTTTTTTATGTCCATTTTGAATTCTTATGTTCTAGTGCAATTCCATAAGAAAACCAAGAAACTGAATTCATAATTTTATTTATAATAAAACAGGAAAATCTTTACCTCTTATATAGATCTAGAATCAACAAGGCAACATCGTTTATCACTTTATGGGTACTTCCGGAAATATAAATTATAGAAGAGATACCAAACCGACTTTCATTTGAATTATGGATATTAAAAAATAATAATCAAAGTACTAATGGTAGTTATATAAAATGATTTATTTACACAAATGTTTATGTAAATCTTACATATGATAAGTACTTTAATACTTGAAATGGATAAAACAGATATAATTTTCAAATAAATAATTTGAGGCATCAATTAGTAGGCTACATGTATTTAGAAATTTTTCAGTTTTGCATCTATATTTCTAAAAACATGTAATTGTTTATTACAATTTATAGGTTTTTAATATAAATTTTCCATATGATTTCAAATGTAGTAAAAACAACTATATTTTAATTAATTTCTTATAAGCCTTTAATCTACAAAACATGTATGTATACAATAATTATATATTAAATTAAGGGAACTCTGAGGGTTCAAGAACAATCAAGATATTATGATGGTGATACAGTAATGTATAAAAATGGCGCTGATGTTTTGTTTCACATATGAGTTCAAGAAAAACTACTCACTTTCCCAACATGATTAAGTGATGATCAGAAAAAAAAATACTCCACATGTGATATTTTCCCTATAGGGAGGTCTGTAATTATCAACAAAAGTGCACATTTGACATTCAGTTTAATTCAGGCCGAATTGAAGTGGACTTTAAATGGACTCCTAAATTACCAAATAGACTCCTAATTTTGTAGTTGTGGGAGTCCATGGACTCCCCATTTGAAAATCCCAAGGAAAACCCTGACCCTCAATGCTGACATTGACAATATCAAAACAATATATGCGTACCTCATGTTTTACAATCATGCCGCCATGTCCGGTGGAGTTGGGCAGTTCATGATCATATGTGTCAAGAATGATAAAGCAAAGAATACGATGGGACCAGTTATAAAAGGGTCAAGATCACCAAATATACTCGTCACATGGACCCTTTCAGAAACAAATGTTTTGAAATGATGAAAAAGACAAACTTTGCCTAATTTAGGTATGAAATGATGATGTATGAAAATAAACGCAAAGGGTAATAAAAATAGAATGTGTATTAACTGCAAATAGCATGTGTTTATTGGTCTCTCAATAATCTTCGTAAAAAATTACTGAAAGTTAATTTGCAGTGCTCAAAATATGGCGAACAAAAAATAACTTTGTTGCAATTTTACACATGCATTTGTTATTCTAACCACCAGATGGTCTCTTTGGAATATTAGCTTTATGTGTTTATTGATGTTTTGGTTTTGTAAATAGTATTGGATAATATAATTTTAAAAATTGAGATTGAAACATACTAGTGAAATAAATGTCATGATTATTTAAAAATTGCTTTATGAAGAAAACAAATAATGATGTTTATGAAAACATCAGGGATAAAGAAAAAACATGTTAGATTTTCCAATGTAAACACTAAATAAGGATTTGCGGGTCCTTACACAGCAAATCGCCTTAGTGTGACTAATTTACACATCAATTTTCATTATTCTAGCTAAAAAGTAGGCAAGATTACTGGTTACTCTCCATACACATAGGGCAATAACTGTATACATGGGTCTGTGGTCCCTTCAATAAACGACATTACCTTAGTGTGACTATTGATCATAACATCGATCAAACTCCAATAAATTCAGGGAAATAGCAGCATCCAAAGACACATACAGGAAATCATTTTACTCACAGACCATCAGGCAGTGGAATAAACTCCCTTCACATATAGCATAAGTGTCACACTTAAAGGGTTTCAAGGTCATGCTAGACAGGCTACCACCTGGTCACCAGGTCATTCACCTTCTAAGCCACTGACTTATTTTTTTTAAATTTCAAATATGCCAAGAGTTTTTAAATGCCATGCATCCACCCTTCATTACAACACCAAACTTGCATACCAACACTATTTCTTAAAGAACAAATTTCCCTCCATATAATTCCCCTGTTATAATTCCAAACCCACATACTGCCATTTCGCCATTGATTCTCTGGTACAATTGGTCATTTATACATGTTATATCCCTTGACCATAATGCCAGACCAGGTGAATAAACAGGTGTGAACAAAACTGTTAGCCAACGGTCACTTGTTTACTTCATATCACGAGGGGAAATAACTCAAACATCGCATGTCATAAAGTGGTATCAGTTGTATGTACAAAGTGTCGTAGTCGGGGACCAGCTTACGAGTGTTACAATTTTGAAATCTCACTTCTGTGATAGTAGGAAAAAATCATCACGTCATGTGTTTACACAGCAATTATCTATATACAACTATGAGTAGATGAGAGATATAAACCTAAAGCCTTTGTATTCTGACCTGTCAAGGATTTATTTCAAACAAAAAAAACGATGAAAGTTAATATTAGAAATGTTTCTGGGTTGGTGTTAGAAACAGATCCAGATTTTGTGGCTATCAAACATGTAAATATTTTGGATGGTTTAATTTTGACCACATTAATAGGTTGGGAAAATTGTCCAAACATAAACAACTACCAAAATATCACATTTTATGGAAGTGAGTTGTAAACAGTATATGTACAACATGGATTAAAAACATAAAAATGACCACCTCAGTCAAAAATAGTAATCCTCAATTTATTGCCAAACCCGTTATAGCACCCAAATTAAGGAAAACAAAAGGTGGTGGTATATGGGGATGAACTGTATATTGAATTAAAGATAACCTGTCGAGTCTGTCTAACTTCCTGAAGCCAGCCATTAAAATCAGTGAGTCTTTTATGCTCTAGCTTCTTCTCTTCTTCTAGTTCCTGATTAAAACAAATACAAAGTTTGAGTATACATCAATAGGATAAATCATATTACAAGTAAATGTAACAAAAGTTGTCAGAGAACAACATAGCTCACCTGTTGGCCCAATCAACATCTGGCAACACCCACATTTATAATGAGAGAAGGAATGTCTAAAAACATCATTTTGAAATATAATTATCTGAACTAAAATCTCACCCACAAATATACTGAGAGATATACTGTGAGCTGAACAGTTTTGTCTCTTATATTTTCACTTCATTCACTATACTTTTCAATGGTCGAAAAAAAACAAGAGGCCCAAGAAGACCTTAATCGCTCACTTGAGAACCATCTTAAAATGTGGACCAAGAAGAATATGTACATGTACATGTAGGCTGATCTGGCCAAGAAACATAAATATTGCAGTTTTAAAAAATTCATAAATTCATAAAAATATCTAAAAATTACATTTCAGCAAAATTTATGCAGCAGTTTAGGAGAAGAAAATTTTTAAAGAGAAGTACCTTTTGGGACCTATTCTGTCCCACCCTGGATCCACCCCTGGGCCAATCTGGCTGAAAACTACAAACTTGGTTAAGAACTTTGAACAATTGCTTCCTGTCAAGTTTCGTCAAAATCCCTTCAGTGATTTCAGATTTCAGCCAAACTATGTGTATTATAGATCTTTGTGCTCTGATCATTTTAAAGTCATTCTTATAATATTTTCAGCCATGGCTTTTATGCTTGATGGGCATAATCAACATAATTTTTTTTTGGAATATGATTAAGATGGGGTAATCTAAATATATATTAACATATATATATATATATATATATATATATATATATATATATATATATATATATATATATATATATATATATATATTATATACACACACACACATAAGTAGCACAGTAATACCTGCTTTAGCAACCACCTGTGTATAAAGACCACCTGGTCACAAAGACCAACATAGCTCACCTGTCCCCAATAGTAGCCTACCATTTGTGTACAAATCAACCTCTATATAAAGACCACCTTCCTATAAAGACTGATTTTGAAGTGTCCCAATGGGGGTTTCATATACAAGATTCACTGAGGTTGCTTACAAAATGATACCCTACTCTGACAAGCTTGTAGCAATTGACTAACCACATAAAATTCTCATCAGTCCCTACAACTTTCAAATACATATGCCTTAACAAAAAGTTGATAGTTTTGGAGAAAATTGACATTTTCAGTCCTCCAATGACCTTTCATTAGATGCCCATGAAACTTTGCCAAGATAATCACATCAATCTATAACTGTTAAATACATATGTCTACACAAAACATTGATGGGTTTTAAGAAAAATTGGCATTTTAATCATGAAAAGTGAGGATAGCCTTTGACCTAAGTTTCATTCCAGAAATTCTATTAAAATGTTCAGATTGAATCCACAGAAGATGGTGCATTACTTCAATATGTATTCAACCATTATACAAGCATTGTACATAGTTTGAAGTTCCGGTATACAGCACTTTGAAAAAGAAACCTTTAATAAAAAGCCACCTCCATGATATGATCATTATTTAACTATGTATAATGGCTTTATACATGTCATATAAATTGAAGTTGGCAGGGGGCTATGGGGGTGGCCCCTCCCTTCAAGGTGACCACAATTTCAGAATAAAAGATACCAAATTTTTTTGCCAAATTTTATATGAATGTCACAAAAAATAAAGATGTTATAATGGTTTTATTTCAACATTCACACAATTTACTTTTTTTTTACCAAGGCAACCACTTCGTCTGCCTCAATGGAAGCTACACCAATGATATAAGCAATAATTTTAGATCAATGGAAACCTTTTGTTGTTTCTCTCTCTGTAGTGCTTGTGCTTTCAAACGTCCCTCCCTCGCACTTTTTAACATCTTTTGTCGTTTCTTGGAAGACAACTGGTCTGGGGTGAGCTGGTCATCTGGAATATCTAATAAATCATACACTTGTTTCTTGACCTGGTAAATAAAAATAAATTGTAAAATAGATTTTTAAAAAGAGACCCAACTTGCCCTAATTCACTAACCTGAGAATCAACTACAAATGTGGAAAGAAGACCAAGAAGAATATTTAGGTTGATCTGGCCAAAAACACATATTGGTAGAGGACTGTGTGTACTGGCTTCTTGTAAAGTTTTGTCAAATTGCCTTCCTTGATTTCCAAGAACAAGCTAACCATGTGATAAAATTATACCCTCCTCCCTTTTTTTTGCAGGAGGTAATATCTGAGCTTTTCATAGGTTTGAGCAGCATAATTAGCAGCACATGGTAGGGACTTCATGAGGATAATTTGTAGCATGTTAGAAATCAAATGCACAAGATGTCTGGATAAAAATTTAAATACTATAGAACTAAAGAGAATTAAGCAATGGTGGTAATGTTGGAATGAATATGATCTGTGCAAACAATGACACTTCTTGTTAACGTTATGCTAATCAGAAGGGTTGGTGTCTTTTGTGGATTTTCATATTTTCAATTATGGGCCATAACTCTGCAAACAAGGGGTTGCAGACCATAGATTGTGGGCATTGCACATTGTAATGTGATCAATACTGAATTACAAAAGTTAATGATGAAACCTCGTAGAGAGGCCATCACAAAACTTTAACAAAGTGTTATAATTGTGTAAATAAGGGGTTCTACATCCTGAAGTTCATCCAGTTCACAGGATCTTCATGTGATTAATATATATTTCATTGTAATGATGACAGTGTGGACAATCAATATTTTGGCAAAGAGCAATATGTCTTTAATTAAGGTGTTCTGGTTGAGTTGGTTCAGTGGTTCTTAAGATTTAGTAGAAAACATCCCAGGCAATCAGAGGCCAGAATGGCCATCTTGGTTTTTCAGGTCAGCCTGAAAAACAACACTTGTTCAGGAAAGCAATATGTGTACCAAGTTTGAAGGCAACTGGTTCAGTGGTCCTTGATAAGAAGTTGAAAATGTCTAGGCCAATCAGATGCCAGAGCGGCTATCTTGCATTTTCAGACTGCCCCCCCCCCAAAAAAAAAAACTTGGTCAGGACATTATAAGGAACATGTGTACCAAGTTTGAAGGCAATTGGTTCAGTAGTTCTTACAGCTGAACTAGGATCATAAAAAGCTTTTGGAATTTTAATGAAAAAAAAAAAAGTGTTGAAAAAAAATTTTAACATTCCCATTTCATCTCCCCATACAGCAGACATTTTTTGTAGTTTGTAGTTGTTTCTCCGGAAAATCAAGTCCCAATGCAGGTATAAAAGGCCGATTAGTTATAACTGTCGTCATTGTATATCTGTACTCGCAACGTGAAACATGCAAAGTCCCAGAGGCTGAATAAAACTCACAGACTTAGTCTTACCTGTACTTTTCAACGAAAACTATCTGTGCTTGAAGTAGAGTTTAATTTCTGCAACGTACGAACAGCAACAAACAGAAAATGAACATTACATCCATAATAAATCCAAAATTTATTCCATTGCACTAAATATCAAGCACCTTCCAAGCAAAAACAAAGCCGTCTGCTTCCTGCTGTCATTCAGCCGTTGAGCCACGTTTCTTCTTTCGGTAAACAGAGAAGTGTTCTGAAAGTCTAGAAGTTGAATCAATGACAGTAGGAAGCATATCGCTTTGTTTTTGTTTTGGAAGGTGCTTTATATTTAGTGTTATGGAATAAATTTTGGATTTATTATGGATGAAATATTCATTCTGTTTGCTGCTGATTGTACGTTGAAGAAAAGCTCACTTGAGGCACAGATGTTTATTTTCGTTGAAAAGTACAGGTAAGACTAAGTCCATGAGTTTTATTCAGCCTCTGTGACTTCACGAGCACAGATATACAATGACGACCGTTAAAAATAATCAGCCTTTTATATCTGCTGTGGGACTTAATTTTACAGAGAAACAATTACAAAAATGTTTGCTGTATGGAGAGATGAAGTGGGAATGTTTCGAAAAAATTATTTTTTTCAACACACATTTTTTTTATTCAAAAATCAAAAGCTTTTTATGATCCTAGTTCAGCTTTAAGGAAAAGTTGAAAAGTCTAAGCCAATCATATTCCAGGGCGGTCATCTTGGATTTCAGATCAGCCTAGAAAACAACAACACTTGGTTAGAACATCATAAGGAACATGTGTACCAAGTTTGAAGGCAATTGGTTCAGTGGTTCTTAAGAAGAAGTTGAAAATGTCTCAGCATATCAGATGCCCGGGTGGCCATCTTGGACTTCTGATCGGCCATAAAATAACACCACTTGGTCAGGACATCATAAGGAACATGTATACCAAGTTTGTAGGCAATTGGTTCAGTGGTTCTTAAGAAGAAGTTAAAAATGTCTCATGTTTAACGCCTGACAAACATCAACGGACGAAGAGCAATTGCAATAGCTAACATGAGCAATCATGTGAACTAAAAATTCTAAAAATAAAAAACCAGCAAAATTCTTTCACAGAAGTATTTCTTAACCTATATACAAGTAAAACACATAAAATAAATGCATCATTATGAACACAAGGGTAAATAATTAACAAAATCATATAAAAATGAATGAAAATGACAAGTATGAAAAGACCTCAAGAACCAAGGATTATACACTCAAACAAAAAATTAGAATTATTTACAATTGTATGCCATCAATATATAAACATGTCCAGTTATAGAATAATTTTTGCATATGTTTACTTTAAAATCATAAAAAGTTAGTTGAGCCTGAGTACTGAGTAAATTTGGTGACTTCGGGCCCTGATCATACTCTCAACCATAACCCTTACAGTACAGAGGATACATGTTACAGAAGCCCTGATCATACTCTCAATCATAATCCTTACAGTATAGATGAAACATGTCACAGAAGTCCTGATCACACTCAATTATATCCATTACAGTATAGAGGATACATTGTACATGTTATAGAAGTCCTGATCATACTCTCAATCAGAACCCTTACAGTACAGAGGAGACATGTTATAAAAAAGTCCTGATCATACTCTCAATCATAATCCTTACAGTATAGAGGATACATGTTACAGAAGCCCTGATAATACTCTTAATCATAACCCTTACAGTATAGATGAAACATGTCACATAAGCCCTGATCATACTCTCAGTCATAACCCTTACAGTATAGAGGATACAGTTTATAGAAGCCCTGATAATACTCTTAATCATAACCCTTACAGTATAGAGGATACATGTTATAGAAGCCCTGATCATACTCTCAATCATAATCCTTACAGTATAGAGGATACATGTTACAGAAGCCCTGATAATAATCTTAATCATAACCCTTACAGTATAGAGGATACATGTTATAGAAGCCCTGATCATACTCTCAATCATAACCCTTACAGTACAGAGGATACATGTTATAGAAGTCCTGATCATACTCTCAACCATAACCCTTACAGTACAGAGGATACATGTTATAGAAGCCCTGATCATACTCTCAACCATAACCCTTACAGTACAGAGGAGACATGTTATAGAAGCCCTGATCATACTCTCAATCATAACCCTAACAGTACAGATGAGACATGTTATAGAAGTCCTGATCATACTCTCAACCATAACCCTTACAGTACAGAGGATACATGTTATAGAAGTCCTGATCATACTGTCAAACATAATCCTTACAGTATAGAGGAGACATGTTACAGAAGCCCTGATCATACTCTCAATCATAACCCTTACAGTACAGAGGAGACATGTTATAGAAGTCCTGATCATACTCTCAATCATAACCCTTACAGTACAGAGGAGACATGTTATAGAAGCCCTGATCATACTCTCAATCATAACCCTTACAGTACAGAGGAGACATGTTATAGAAGCCCTGATCATACTCTCAATCATAACCCTTACAGTACAGAGGAGACATGTTATAGAAGCCCTGATCATACTCTCAATCATAACCCTTACAGTACAGAGGAGACATGTTATAGAAGCCCTGATCATACTCTCAATCATAACCCTTACAGTACAGAGGAGACATGTTATAGAAGCCCTGATCATACTCTCAATCATAACCCTTACAGTACAGAGGAGACATGTTATAGAAGTCCTGATCATACTCTCAATCATAACCCTTACAGTACAGAGGAGACATGTTATAGAACCCCTGATCATACTCTCAATCATAACCCTTACAGTACAGAGGAGACATGTTATAGAACCCCTGATCATACTCTCAATCATAACCCTTACAGTACAGAGGAGACATGTTATAGAACCCCTGATCATACTCTCAATCATAACCCTTACAGTACAGAGGAGACATGTTATAGAAGTCCTGATCATACTCTCAATCATAACCCTTACAGTACAGAGGAGACATTTTATAGAAGTCCTGATCATACTCTCAATCATAACCCTTACAGTATAGATGAAACATGTCACAGAAGCCCTGATAATACTCTAAATCATAACCCTTACAGTACAGAGGAGACATGTTATAGAAGCCTGATCATACTCTCAACCATAACCCTTACAGTACAGAGGATACATGTTATAGAAGCCCTGATCATACTCTAAATCATAACCCTTACAGTACAGAGGATACATGTTATAGAAGTCCTGATCACACTCTCAATCATAACCCTTACAGTATAGAGGAGACATGTTACAGAAGCCCTGATAATACTCTAAATCATAACCCTTACAGTATAGATGAAACATGTCACAGAAGCCCTGATAATACTCTAAATCATAACCCTTACAGTACAGAGGAGACATGTTATAGAAGCCTGATCATACTCTCAACCATAACCCTTACAGTACAGAGGATACATGTTATAGAAGCCCTGATCATACTCTAAATCATAACCCTTACAGTATAGAGGAGACATGTTATAGAAGTCCTGATCATACTCTCAATCATAACCCTTACAGTACAGAGGAGACATGTTATAGAAGTCCTGATCATACTCTCAATCATAACCCTTACAGTATAGATGAAACATGTCACAGAAGCCCTGATACAGTAGTCCCCATGTGAAACGGCCACTCTCTTGAGAGGCCACCCCTTTCTCCCGGCCGAATATTGCTTGCATTAACTTATTTCTGAACAAAATTACCCCTTTTAGAAGGCCACCCCTTCAACGCGTCCAGCGGCCACAGTTTCATTGTTAAAAGTTGAGATTTCCCCCTCTAAAACGGCCAAAATGTTTAAGTCCAAAAAACCGGAAGTAGTCTGTATTGACACGGAAGTTCATTACGGGTTACACAAAATAACTGAAACGGCCAACGGTAACCGGAACGGCCATGAAAAAAACAAATCGGCACCAAAACGGTCCTTGAAATTGACCAATATGTCATAAATATTCTGAAATAATATAATTTTATTAATATTTATGATAAAATATATAATATTTGACAGTTCTAATTAGAAAAAAATCAAGTCATTCAAGTGTAATATATTCTTTTGTTACTAGTGTAACTGTACATAAAATATATTGAAATATATTTCAAAGTGGAGAAATTATCAAAACCATGCAAAATTATCGAGTAGTAGCACCGATAATAGTGCCGTAACGGTTCCCACTGGGTCGATTCGGTTTTTTACATGGCCGTTCCGGTAATTGGGGGTCTTTCCGGTAATTTGATGTATCATCACTTCATTACTGACAACCAAAATGGCGGCTGTAAAGAAGCGAAAAGTATTGACGCTTGAAGATAAAGTTAAGGTTATCAAACTGAGTGAAAAAGGTGAAAGTTCAAGGAAGCTAGCAGCAGAGTTTGAGGTCGGTAAAACTCAAATCAACAACATTGTGAAAGACAAGGGAAATATCTTAAGTACATGGGAGAGTGGAACTCTAGATGCCAGTAGACGTCTGCTGAAGGCAAAACGGCAACTATATCCTGACTTAAATGAGAAAGTTTATGAATGGTTTTGTGAAGCTAGAGCTAAAAATATCCCAGTTAGTGGCCGATTAATCCAAGAAAAGGCAATTTTACTGTCAGCAGAACTAAATTACGACAATTTCACAGCAAGCAATGGATGGCTGAGTAGATTTACTCAAAGACACAACATTAAGTGTTCAGTGTTAAGTGGCGAGGGAAATGAGGTGGATAATGAAGTTGTACAAGACTGGACACAAAGACTACATGGTATTTGTGAAGGATACGAATTAAGAAATATTTTCAATTGTGACGAAACAGGCTTATTCTATAGGTCATTGCCGAACAGAAGTCTTGTGCAAAAAAATGAAAGTTGTAATGGTGGGAAAAAATCTAAAGAGCGCATTACAGTTTTATTGACTGCCAGTGCTACAGGTGAAAAAATAAAGCCAGTTGTAATAGGAAAATCTCAGAATCCACGAAGTTTCAAAGGATATCATAAAACTAATTTGAGAGTTGTTTATGAGAGTAATAGGAAAGCCTGGATGACCACATCTATATTCAGTTCATTTCTAAAGCGACTCAACAACATGATGAGATTACAGGATAGAAAGATTTTATTATTTGTGGACAACTGCTCGTCACATCCAGCAATTGAATTGAGTCATGTGAAGCTGAAGTTTTTCCCACCTAACACAACTTCAAAACTACAACCCATGGATGCTGGAATTATTCAAAATGTTAAAATGATCTACAGGAAAAAACTGCTGCGTCAAGTGTTGTTTTTAATGGAGGACGTTTCAACTGCCTCAGAAATATCACGACAAGTGACAGTCCTGGATGCTATTCAATGGCTCATTTCTGCCTGGGATACTGTATCTGAAGACACAATACAGAAGTGTTTTAGAAAGTGTGGCTTTGATACAGAAAACTTAGGTAAGTGTACTGTTTATTTATCTACAGCTTATCTTCACATTCTGTAATCTCTTTGTCCAGTGTTAATTTGGGCTTGATTCTTTTAATTTGCTGTGGTAAGGTAATTGTATACACAATGTAACAGTCTGTTGATTCAAATATGACACCTGTTTAATTGACCTGGGGCAATATATCTACCTACCTGGTCAGTATAATTAACTCATAATTGTTTACAGGTACATATATAGTACACAATGGACTTAACCTGATGGAATGTATATAAATTGCTTTGTTAATTAAACAAAGAAACTCTGACAATTGATTTAACATTTTAAGAATTAAACCATAATTTTTTGATAATTTAAACAATAGAACTAACATCATATAATACATATATGACAATTAAACTTTAAAAGTAATTTTTTGTACAATTTTATTTCAGCTGTGCCTATTGATGAATCAGAAGATGATTGGGATGAGGAAGACCTTCTGGGATTACTATGCGTGACTTTGTGGAAATGGACAATTCCTTGGCAACAGAAAAAGACATTAATATGGAGCATGATGAACCATGTGATGAACTTTTGGCTTATACACGTGATGAAGTTGTAGAATGCTCTGAATCAGGATCAGATAGTGAAGAGACTGAAAAATCCAATGTTACCTTAGGTACTGCATGGGAATATGCCACTGGTGTTATGGATTATGCATTACAAAAGAACAATAGTGAACTACTTGATATAATGAGTAAGGCTAAGGAAATCCTCCAAAAGGAAAAGTTGAAAGCTATGGTCAACAAAAAGCAGTCAAACATAGGATCATTCTTTAAACCTATATAAATATATATATATATATATATATATATATATATATATAAGAAATATATTGCACTTTAGATAAAAAAACTGTCTTAATAAATACATTTGTGTTATTTATTTCCATAAAATGTGTTTGAATATGAACATAGCTTTATAAATAATAAAACAAAAAACTGTGGAAACCTAAAATCACAAAGCTTAAAAATACATTATGTAAAATCTGTACATGTACATGTACAACTGTACACAACTATGTCAGACGACAATTTATTTGGCCATTTTGAATTTTGATTAGTTTCTTTTGAGAGGCCACCCCATTTGAAAGGCCACTTTTTGGCTGCAAGTGGGGTGGCCTCTCAAGAGGGGGACTACTGTAATACTCTAAATCATAACCCTTACAGTACAGAGGAGACATGTTATAGAAGTCCTGATCATACTCTAAATCATAACCCTTACAGTACAGAGGAGACATGTTATAGAAGCCCTGATCATACTCTCAACCATAACCCTTACAGTACAGAGGAGACATGTTATAGAAGTCCTGATCATACTCTAAATCATAACCCTTACAGTACAGAGGAGACATGTTATAGAAGCCCTGATCATACTCTAAATCATAACCCTTACAGTACAGAGGAGACATGTTATAGAAGTCCTGATCATACTCTAAATCATAACCCTTACAGTATAGAGGAGACATGTTATAGAAGTACTGATCATACTCTAAATCATAACCCTTACAGTACAGAGGAGACATGTTATAGAAGTCCTGATCATACTCTCAATCATAACCCTTACAGTACAGAGGAGACATGTTATAGAAGTCCTGATCATACTCTAAATCATAACCCTTACAGTATAGAGGAGACATGTTATAGAAGTCCTGATCATACTCTAAATCATAACCCTTACAGTACAGAGGAGACATGTTATAGAAGTCCTGATCATACTCTCAATCATAACCCTTACAGTACAGAGGAGACATGTTATAGAAGTCCTGATCATACTCTCAATCATAACCCTTACAGTACAGAGGAGACATGTTATAGAAGCCCTGATCATACTCTAATTCATAACCCTTACAGTACAGAGGAGACATGTTATAGAAGCCCTGATCATACTCTCAACCATAACCCTTACAGTACAGAGGAGACATGTTATAGAAGCCCTGATCATACTCTCAGTACCATGTTATAACCCTTACAGTACAGAGGAGAGGAGACATGTTATAGAAGCCCTGATCATACTCTAAATCATAACCCTTACAGTACAGAGGAGACATGTTATAGAAGTCCTGATCATACTCTCAACCATAACCCTTTACAGTACAGAGGAGACATGTTATAGAAGCCCTGATCATACTCTCAACCATAACCCTTACAGTACAGAGGAGAGACATGTTATAGAAGCCCTGATCATACTCTCAACCATAACCCTTACAGTACAGAGGAGACATGTTATAGAAGCCCTGATCATACTCTCAACCATAACCCTTACAGTACAGAGGAGACATGTTATAGAAGCCCTGATCATACTCTCAACCATAACCCTTACAGTACAGAGGAGACATGTTATAGAAGCCCTGATCATACTCTCAACCATAACCCTTACAGTACAGAGGAGACATGTTATAGAAGCCCTGATCATACTCTCAACCATAACCCTTACAGTACAGAGGAGACATGTTATAGAAGCCCTGATCATACTCTCAACCATAACCCTTACAGTACAGAGGAGACATGTTATAGAAGCCCTGATCATACTCTCAATCATAACCCTTACAGTACAGAGGAGACATGTTATAGAAGTCCTGATCATACTCTCAACCATAACCCTTACAGTACAGAGGAGACATGTTATAGAAGCCCTGATCATACTCTCAACCATAACCCTTACAGTACAGAGGAGACATGTTATAGAAGCCCTGATCATACTCTCAACCATAACCCTTACAGTACAGAGGAGACATGTTATAGAAGCCCTGATCATACTCTAAATCATAACCCTTACAGTACAGAGGAGACATGTTATAGAAGCCCTGATCATACTCTCAACCATAACCCTTACAGTACAGAGGAGACATGTTATAGAAGCCCTGATCATACTCTCAACCATAACCCTTACAGTGCAGAGGAGACATGTTATAGAAGCCCTGATCATACTCTAAATCATAACCCTTACAGTGCAGAGGAGACATGTTATAGAAGCCCTGATCATACTCTCAACCATAACCCTTACAGTACAGAGGAGACATGTTATAGAAGCCCTGATCATACTCTCAACCATAACCCTTACAGTACAGAGGAGACATGTTATAGAAGCCCTGATCATACTCTAAATCATAACCCTTACAGTACAGAGGAGACATGTTATAGAAGCCCTGATCATACTCTCAATCATAACCCTTACAGTATAGAGGAGACATGTTATAGAAGTCCTGATCACACTCTCAATCATAACCCTTACAGTACAGAGGAGACATGTTATAGAAGCCCTGATCATACTCTCAATCATAACCCTTACAGTACAGAGGAGACATGTTATAGAAGCCCTGATCATACTCTCAATCATAACCCTTACAGTACAGAGGAGACATGTTATAGAAGCCCTGATCATACTCTCAATCATAACCCTTACAGTACAGAGGAGACATGTTATAGAAGCCCTGATCATACTCTCAATCATAACCCTTACAGTACAGAGGGTACATAGATAGATGTTATAGAAGCCTTGACACAGGATCATATTGCAATTTTAAACATTCTGATTATCTACATTGATTTAACTTGATGTATTAATGTCCAAATCATCATCTAGTTACTGAATACAGTGGAATCTCAATATCTGGAAGTTCATGGGACCACCCGTATCACTTCCAGATATCCAGAATTTGAGATCAAGGAAATTTTAATTAATGCATATCAACCAAAATCAGTATCAGCATTTAAATTTGATATAACTGGAAATTCAACTCATCCGATTTCAAAATAATGAGTTTAGCAAAAAAAATACAAATATGACCAACTCATGACAATCCGTGAGAGAGAAACTTCCACAGAATTGATTTTGAGGCTTTTTAAGCATCCGCAACAGTAACAGATCATAATAAGTAGACTCTCAGGTGACCTATCAACAAACCTCTTCCTCTTGTGGTAGGTCAATTCCCAACATTTTGGCTCTCATCCTTTGAATGGTAGTGGTCAATTTGGTAATCTCTTCTTGTAATTCTTCTGCACTGTCATATGGGAGTGATTCAAGGGCTCGCTAAAGATAGACACAGCAGTGAGTTTATATCATAGTTTCTGTATTTTCTAAGTTTTATCATCATTTGGTTGGTTATAGACTATTGTCCCTACAGCTCACTTCGGAAATTCTTTGATATTTCAAATTCAATGAATTTATAGTATATAACACAGGCTTTAAATGGCTTTGTGCGTTTGGTGCTCCTAATTGTTAAAGAGGTATGCAATGTACTATCAACTGCATAAGCAATCTGAGCAGGCTACTTGAATGAAAACCATTTTATTTTTTTTATTATGTTTTTATTTTTTTTTTGTTTGTTATTGATTGATTATAATTTGTTGTTTTATTGTTTTTTTTATGTTGATTTATTGATTTTGTAAGTTTATTTGTTTGTTTTTAATGTTTTATGTGTGTTTTGTTTTTTTTTTTTATTGTTGTGCTTGGTTTGTTTTTTTGATTTATTATGTTATTTTCTTTTTTGGTTTTTTGTTGATTTTGGTGTTTTGTTTTTTTTTTTTTTTGATTTTTTTTTTTTTGTTTTTTTTTGATTTTTTGTGTGTATATTTATTGTATATTGATTATAATTATTTTTTTATTTTTTTTGTTTTTGTGTTTTGTTTTTTTTTTTATTTTTTATTTTTTTTGTTTTTATTATATTTTTTTTTTATATTTTGTTTGTTTTATTTTTATTATGATGTTTTTTTTTTTTTATTTTTTGTGTGTTTTATTTGCTCTTTTTTTTTTTTTTGTTTTTTTTTATTTTTTTTTTTTTTTTATGTTTTTTGATTTGTTTTTTTTTTTTTGCTTTGTTATTTTATTTATTATTTTTTTTTTTGATTTTGTTTGTTTTATTGATGTTTTGTTTTTTTTGTTATTTATTTATTTTATTTATTTTTTTATTTGTTTATGTTTTTTTATTATGATTTTTGTTGTTTTGTGTTATATGTTTATTTTTTTTATGTTATTTGTGATTTTTTTTTTTTTGGTTATTTGGTTGAAGTGTTTTTTATTGTTTTTGTGTTTTTTTTTGATTTTTTTTTTGTTTTTTTTTTTTTATATTTTTGATTTTTGTTTTATTGATATTTTGTATTTTTATTTTTTTTTTTTTTTTGTATTGTTTTTTTTTTTTTTGTTTTATTTATTTTTTATTTTATTATGATTTTTATTATTTTTTATTTGTGTTTGTTTTTGATGTTTTTTTTTTTATTTTTGAATATTATTTGTTATATTTGTTGTTTTTTTTTTTTTTTTTATTTTTTTTTGTTTTTTATTGTATTTTTTTTTGTTTTTTTTTTTTTTATTTGATTTATTGTGTTTTTTATTATTTTTGTTTTTTTGTTTTTTAATTTCTAATTTATGTATGTTTTATGTTTTGTGTTTTTTTATTTATTTGTTTTTTTTTTATTTTTTATTTTTATTTATTTTTTTTTTTTGATTTTTTTCTTTTTTTGAAATTTGTTTTTTTGAATTTTGTATTTTGTTTTTATATTTTATATATGAATTTTTTTTTTTTTTTGGATTTTTTGTTAATATTATTTTATTTTTTTTTTTTATTGTTTTGTTTATATTTGATTTGTTTGAATTTTGTTTTTTGCTTTATTTTTTTTTGTTTTTTTTTGAATGAATTTTTTTTGTTTTAATTTTTTTTTTTTTTTTTAATTTTTTTTTTTTTTTTTTTATGTATGTGTTCTGTTTTTTTGATTTATTTTTTTTTTTTTTTGTGTTGATTTGTTTTTATAATTTTTTTTTTTTTGATGGATTTTTTATTTTATTTATTTATTTTTTTTTTTATTTTTATTGGTTTTATTTTTTTTTTATTTTTTTGTTTTTTTGTTTTTTTTGTGTTATTTTGTTTTTTTTTTTTTTGTTTATTTTTATTTTTTCTTTTTTTGATGTTATGATTTTTTTTTTTTTTTTTATTTTTTTATATTTATTATTTTGTGTTTTTTTTTATGTTTGTTTTTTATTTTTATATTGTTATATTATATATTTTTTTTTTTTGTTTTTTGATTTTTTTGATTTATTTTTTGTGATTTTAATTATTGATTTTTTATCCCCCCATTTGTTTTATTTTGTTTTTTTTTTTTTTTTTTTTTTTTGAAGATTTCTTTTATTTTTGTTTTTGTTTGATATTTTTGGTTGTTGTGTGTATTGTTATTTCGTTTTTTTATTTTTTTTTTTTTTTTGTTTTTTTTTTTTTTATTTTGATTTTTTTGATTTATTTATTTTTTTTTTATTTTGTTTTTTTTTTTTTTGAAAGTATATTATTGTTTCTTTTGATTTATTATTATTGTTTTTTATTTTTGATTATTTTTTTATTTTTTTTGTTATTTTTTTTTTTTTTTTTTTTTATATTTTTTGTTTTTTAATGCTTTTTGTTTGTTGTTTTTTGATTTTTTTTTTATGATTGTTTTTTTATTTTATTTTATTTTTGTTTTTTTTTGCTGTTTATTTTTTGTTTTTTTGTTTGTTTTTTTTTTTTTTTGTTTTTTTTTTTTTTATGGTTGGTTATAGACTATTGTCCCTACAGCTCACTTCGGAAATTCTTTGATATTTCAAATTCAATGAATTTATAGTATATAACACAGGCTTTAATGGCTTGTGGATGGTTCCAATTGTTAAAGAGGTATGCAATGTACTATCAACTGCAAAAGCAATCTGAGCAGGCTACTTGAATGAAAACCTATTTTTGTTTCATATTTTTTTTTGTTGTTGTTTTTTGTTGATTTTATTTTTTTCCCATTTATTTTTTATTTATTGTGTTTTTATTTTTTTTATTGCTTTTATTTTTGGATAATTTAGATTGTGGTTTTTTTATGAATTTATTGTTTTTTTTTTTTATATTTATCGATTTTTATGATTTTTGATGATTGTTGTTTGATTGAAGATAACAAAACAAAAACTATTTATTGGATATCAGAGGCTTGGTTTTAAAAACAGAGAATTGAGTGCTATATTCAGATATTAATTAACTTTCCTCACTGGGAGGGAGTAAAAGATATGTCATATATAATATGAAAAAAATGGACAATTTTCTATTTTCTGAAGTGAGCCACGCAGACAGGAATTAATCACATAAAAAGATACAATTAAGGGTTTTTTTTTTATTCTTTCCTTTTTTACTACTTAGATTGATATTCTTAAATTCCTCTAAATTTGTGAAAATTGTTTAAGTTCAATTGCCATTGATTAACTCAATCTTACTTCTTGTATATGAATGCCACACTGAACATTACCTTATTTTCACATAATATATAGGAATATAACATTTTAAAAGTTGAAATGTTCTTTTTGGTAAACAAGCTAATGCCCCTTTAAAGAGCAACCTGAGTGAAAAATGAAAATTTCTGTATTTATGGAACTCATCATTTTAAGAACAACATTGAAAACCCGATCAAAATTGGTGCATGTGTTTTCAAAATATTAGCTATAAACTGCAAAACTGCCTTTACAGACAGTAGCCAGAAAGGGGTAGAGCTTCGTGTGACATTACAAAGCGGACTCTGGTTGTGAAATACGTGCTTCACTATAGGCTTTGTATCAGCGGTGCCTCAGGCGTGGACGGCAATTACTACATTTGCTGGGTTATTGAGTGAATATATTTTTGTGTACAATTATATTTAACGGTCGCAGTCATGATTTTTGTTTGGAAATTTTTAATTGATTAATAAAATGAGATTAAATTGCAACATTTTCCTTGTTAGGCAGCGATATTCTACAGGAAGAAATCTAGCTTTTTTCATTAATTATGAATCTATGCTTACCTCTCTGTTTAAAATAGCATAATTGTCATCCATGGAGAACAAATAATCAAAATATAAACTTTGCTGAATTAAATTGTAAAAACAAAATTATTGAATTACTATGTTTAATGTTTTTATAAACTGATATCGAAGTAGTAGACCTAAATTGTATGTCATTTTGAAAAGACAACTGTCGTAAATATCGCATTGTGCTATTGGAATAGCAAAAATAAATTAGAATATATAATGGAAATTGAGAGCAACATCAACTGTAGTGAAAATAAAAATATATTAAATTAAATTTAACGTATAAAAAAAATCAGTTAAATGCAGTATTCATATATGTGAATTGTATTTTACAAAATTATCAATTTACTAAAAACAATCACATTTTCCGGTTATGTGTGATATACAAAGGTGTGTTTTGCCAAATGCCTATGAGACTAACACTATACCCAATCGTCTCGGAAATTAAAAATTTTAATTAGGGTCCCAAACGGAAGCTGCATTATACTTTCATGTTCCAATTATTTGGACTCCGTCTGAGACATATGTTTATGACTAATGATATTTATAGTATTTTATTAAAACAAAATCAAAACAGATATCCATACCATTAATTTATCAATCAAAAATATTAATTTTTGTCACCCGTATCCATTATGACCATTAAAATGTTTATTTATCATCAGTCAATATTTATTTATTTTATCACGTTTTTATTCATTTCTCATTTTACATGAATTATAAAATATGGCTGCTTCTTTGAAATTCAATCAGACATAAAAAATTGCATGTAGCTTTATACACAGTCAGAAGGGATTAATTTATGTCATACTACAAACCCGCCCGCTGGAATCACGGCGTGGTTACATGACATGGCAATATACTGGAAGGTGTGAAGTAAGTGGGTGTTTTCAGGATTAAAAATAGCATACATCATAGGTGGCCGTTATTCTTTTTTTCTTTATAAAACACGAGAATGCATGAAAGAAAATTTTAAGGGATAAAAACTCAAAATAAAGCTTGATACTCTAAATCAAGCATAACTAAACCATCCTTCCATAATTGTGACATACTGAAAGAGCCAAAATCATGTACGTTATATGACTGCGTTTAAATTAAATGATTTCATATATTTTAAAAGTGTCAAAATAATAGTGTTGAATCTAGTATCAGAAAAGGGCACACAAATCAGTTTGAAAGGGCACACAATTTCAGTGTGAAAGGGCACTTTTAACGCATAAATTAATTTTGAAGGTACTCGCAACATAACGTGTGAATCCTCCATTAACAAATTTTAAATACTTTTCTTTAAATGATTAATAAAAACAGAATATATATAGTTTTTCTTAGAAATAAATTGAATTATTTGATAATTTTTAAGATGAAAAAAAAACAAAAAACAAACAAAAAGAGCAACAGGGCTAAACCTGGTCTTACATTTGTTTTGCCAATTCAGAAAATTTGATACTTTGTCAATGTTTTTATTTCTCTTTTGTTTTTGCCAACAAAAGGCAAAATGATGTTTGTTAAGTAGTGTGTTTAAGAATAGAAATCCTTTTAAAACATTTCTTACATATGCCTTTTATATTAATATATTTATTCCTATATACATGTATGTCATTTTGATTTTGACACTAATTAAAAGTGCTACACAATGAATTTTTTCCATGAGCAATTGCTTTTATACCCCGATGATGTTCAAGAAATGAAAAACAATCCTTATATTTATATACATTACCATTTTACAGTGAAACTGTAGTCCACTGGATACTAAATTCATTCCAAAACACTGACTTTGAAGGAGGGTATGTTTTCATGGCTCAACTGCTGTTTTGACATGAGAAGTAGTTCTCTTTTCTGATTACAAATACTAATGAAATTAAGGTTTAATTTCTTTTTTATATCATTTTGAAAGTAACTAGTGATATGGACAATTTTGAATACTTATTCTCAGATTTAGTTCGCAATTTTTAATATTCGACCATTTAGTAGTGGCGGGTTAAATGTGTCAGAAGAGAATTGCTCAAATGGGCCGTGTGCAAATGTCTGATAGGCCTACCATGTGCAATTTGGATAGCAACAGACGATCGTTGTTTACATTAAATTTTTTTTTAATTATGATATTTTACCAGTGGAATATATCACAGAAAGTTTGAGTGTGACTGTTAATATTTGTTGATGACAACTGGAAGTAGCCATTCTATTTGATATTTTACCAATCGCTGAATCAGCCGGGAAATGCCATGAACTGTGAAGGGGTGACAATTTCGTAAGTAGACCTATTTCAGTATATAGGCTAGCCCACTAGCAAATCCTTCAAATCAATTGAAACAAGACAAATGTAGATTATGTTGTGAAATAACAAACTTTTATTGTTCTGTTTAAAAGATAATTATCGACACGTTCGTTATGGAAAATCCATGTAGGCCTATAAATTATAATAGATCCATATGTCAATTCAGTTTTAACCAGCTGATTAGATAGAGTATCCCGTCAATTTACTGAGAAACCCATGAACACTACTTATACTCAGCATTAACATTACAGGTTGTGAAAAACAAGATGGGCCTGGTAATTAGCCTAGCAATTAATAGGATTTGAGGTGAACTGAGAGTCGATTTCACGTGATGCGAGTGACGAATTGTTTCTGACAGGAATAGCCTATATGGTGACAGAAAAGCAAGCTGTTTATCAGAGATGCAGGCCTAGTCTTGTGTTTTCTATTTTTTTTCAGTGATTTTTGTTTGTTTTGTGGTAATTAATGGCTTTAAATAAAAATATGGAATGAATGTGTGTTATTTTATTCTTTATTGATTCATTCATATGTTCAGAGAATACTTGTCCGACAAAATCGCTGCCGTAACATGGTCTTGGAAAGGGTTTCTTAAATAATCAGGTATTCCACGCTAGCTAGCGGTTAACACTTAGATCATGTGATGACTAACTGGTTTTATTGATACAACAAAATGGACGTTCTGTATAACTGTAATGAAGGAAATTACAGTCGGTATGTAAATATTAAAATTTGAAGTTTCAACTACAGGTATTGTAATATAGTAATATAAAAAAATAGTTGTCAGACTAGTCTGTTGATTAATTAAAACAAACTAGTAAAGGTCTCACATAGTTAAATATTTGATACATGATTTACACTTTGATATATAACAAAAATAATTTCCTAATTGATTGTCATGATTACAGTATCTAAATAATTTTATCAAATTTGTTAGATTCAGGTCCACTTAAATTTCTCCTCACTGTATCACAGAGGAAAGGAAAAGTCTCGAGAAATTCGGAAGACGTGTGATACGAAGTCGTTGAAGTCCGAGAACAAATTTGCTTTAGGATTTGGCATAAGACTCGGCTGTTTATTCCTATTTACAGTATTTTCACCGCAATTATGGCTTTAAAAAGTCATTAATGAATTCCCATGTATTTTAATTACTTTGTACGACATGCAACTGCAAGTAATTTGCGTGAATCGGTTTAAAATCCCTGTATCTGTGGACACACGCTATTTTCACATGCACGAACTGAAGCCTGCTTTAAACAATGAATTCAGTCACAAAGTAGCACAGAACCTTCTTTAATTGGAATATTTTGTAACAAGACATCATTTTATTTATTTGTAAGTATAGTGAACCCTCTTGACAACGACCATGTTTGTTCCCATGTAGTTCCCGGAATCTAATGTCGGAGTCGGATACCAATATTCCGTAGTAATAAGTACTTTTTATGTACATGTACATTTGTTCCCGAGCAATTCTTGTCAGATATTGAATATTCTGTTATAATGAATGTCGTTGTAAAGTGGGTTCACTGTATATTTATCTTTTACAAACATTTTACATGTAAGTTAAAATTTCTCGCCATTTGAAAACAGCGGAAATTCAGCGAGTTTGTCGATATTCCCAATCAACAAAGTCCTACTCAGGCTACTGCAGTTCAGTCGTTTAACTGCCCAATCTTGGGTGATTACCTGAGGCTATTTTAAACTGATCAACTGTGAAATAAACATGGACTTGACACGGGGAATTGGGGCAATTAACAGATAAAGGAATGAACGATAGGGAAGAAGGTTTCGCAAATAGAATATTTTAGTCATTAGGCAATTTCGCCAATTGATTTGGGGGGGGCTATTGGCGATTGACAGCATGAAAAAGGGCATGGCGGTTAAAAAAAAGGGCGCCGCGCCATGCTATGTTGCTCTAGATTCAACACTAAATAATGATTTATTTGGTAAATTTGGTGATTTTACCAACGATGAATATGACTCGCATTCGTGTCCACTTTTAATTTCCGCCATGCCAGTAGTCATCCTAAAGTCATTCCGTGACATCACAATGTAACTAACAAGTTTGCTGGATGTTGAATGAACTCTTAATTTGTTTTTCGAAAGCAGGTAAAATCACTCACTTTGGCGGTCAATATCTCTAGAATGCGCCTACTGGTTTTGATCAGGTTTTCGATGTTGTTCTTAGAACGATGAGTTCTATAAATACAGAAATTTTCATTTTTCACTCAGGGAGTTCTTTAAATGACATCAGAATTATCACAGTTACTAAGTCAATGACATAAAGTCAATAAGAATGATTTTTTTATCAGAATAAATCAATCAGAATAGAATTTCATAAGTAGTGCTGACCTTTTTTAACTTGTTTGTGTGAACATGACCTTTGCATAATTACATGTTTTGATTCAGGGGTAAAAGTGTCACTGCATAGACTCACCTTTTTCAAAGCAGCAATGGGAGTTGATTTCTATTGAAATAGATGTGTTTGTGAAATGCAAATGCCCCCAGTCCCAAATTTATATGTAAGCGGATTACAAACAGATAGACAAACAAACAGACAGACGATCCAAACGCTATATGCCTCTGGAAGACCTTTCAGGCCAGGTGCATAAAAATTTAACAAATATGTCAGTAACTGGAGGAAACAAAAAGGGAAATGTATCTAAATCATTGATGTCACCAGTAAAATGTCTACAAGTATGATTTTAGTGGTGTTCTTACATTGAATGCCTCTTCATCTTCATCTTCCAATAATTCCTGTACACTCATCAACTCTTGAAGCTTCTCTTCATCTGCTTGGACCTATAAAACATTTCACATTGTACCTATATTATTTAAGATTACCATATATCAGGCATATGTGAATGTTTTTTTATTTCGTAAGTTGTACCCTCAAACTTAAGTCAAATATCTGAGTTATTGATCTGCATTTCCTTTTTATTTGCTGTACATCCACTTCTGTCATTGGTTAATCTATTCAAGAAGGTAAATGTAAATACTCTTACATAAGATCTTACCTCCAGTACAAATGTAAATTGCACTGGGATTCAAGAGCATTTACAGTGTGATGAGTAATTCTGTGGATGGACTCTAACTTCTCAGTGGGAACCGGAGTCCCTACATGGGATTACCTGTCACCAGAGTCCCTACATGGGATTACCCTCACCCGAGTCCTTGCATGGGATTGCCTGTCACCTGAGTCCCTGCATGGGATTACCCATCACATGAGTTTCTACCCTATCAACAAAACCCCCGGCATAAGGATTTATTAATTTCACAACTTTTGAAAACAGGTATTGTAATTTCAAAGTGTTAACTCATTCCTTAAAACATCTGAGAATTTTATTTGCCTTGCGTGGTATAAAATATAAAAACAAAGAGAACTGGCTGCTTTTTAAGAAGTTGAGATTTTCCAAATCATGCAAATTAATACACAAAAATGACAACAGATTGTAATGAACTGCCTCAGTGACATACAACAAATGACAACAGAATGTAATGAATCACCTGAGTGAAACAACAAATGACAACAGATTGTAATAAATCACCTGGATGACATACAACAAAAGACAACAGAATGTAACAAATTGCCTGAGTGACAACAGAATGTAACAAATTGCCTGAGTGACAACAGATTGTAATAAATCACCTGACTGTCACAGCAGATAATAAAAATCAGTTAGAAAATCTCAGAACCCTGACAACTCAAACCTTTTCTAATCGTCTCCTAGCATTTGTTTCCTTTAGTCTTTTAATTTGTTGCTCTCGTCGTTCTTTTAATTGTTCAGCTGTAAATTGACTTCCTGTTACCTTTGAAGAAAGAAATCAGTGATAATAAAGGAGAGTGAACTTGAAATGGTGCTTCAAAATATTAAAATAATTTCTCAGCTTCAACAACATATAGGTTTATATTTATGAAAGTAGTATACATATCTCTGATAGAATTCCACATTTTACATAACAAATATAATACCATAATGTTAATCAGTATTCATATCTTAATAATACATCTACATGTATTTCTATCAAACCAAAAAGGTGTAACTTTCACTTCCTAATTTCAGAGCCAAGTCAAGTACTGATAATGGGTCTATCTATGTGTGTATACTGTAGAGGTGTATACTTATAATGTCACTGTGTATACTGTACAGAGGTATACTTACAGGGGCTGATAGACTCTTTTTTGTTTCTATACCCTTTCAATTGGGAGTTTTATGTCACAATAGGCTTAATTTGGTAAATAATGATATAATTAATTATAGTAATTTACTAATATACCATATTTGACCTAAAAAGGGCGCCAGGCATGGGTAATTGGAGTACAGGGCACTTATTTTGACATTTTTTTTCTTTCATGAAGCACATTTTGATTATGTTGTAAAAAATGATAAAATACTCTACTATGCAACGTTATCTACAGTGTATATAATTGTTTTTACTTTGTAATCCCCCTGATGTATTAATAGTGGAAAAGAAACAATGTAGCAAAATTTGTTACTGTCAAATTTATATTTACCTTTTGATCAGGAAACAGGCATTATGAGTACATGCCTTACACAGATGCTTCAAGTTCAATGAAACGACAATTTGGACAATTTCTTTGATTTAATACGATTCTGACATTAAAAGTGTAAAACTGGTATTTTGTGAGATTTTGGTAATTGCGGTCAGTTTAAAATGACAGCAGTAGACAAAATGGTAAGTTTGATTGACAACGCTTCCCTTGAAATCCCGAACCTGAATTCAGTTTTATAAAGTTACGGAGTAAACAAATAATTGGACAAGTTTCATATTTCTTTGTAGAAATAATTGAGATAAGTATTTTTTTGATAGTGAATACATTTTAATTGACAGGTTTTTATCAAAAGAAAATTAAAAACGTAACTATGACTGGTTTCATTTCGTTTGTTGATGAACATCAATGGCGAACCTCACTGCATCAAAGAAATCACCAATAAAATCCAAAGTATTGCTTACAACGTAGTTAAAAGATGTTCTTTTTTCAATTTTGTGGGTATAGTTGATATCAATTGCACCAAAAACAAAAAAGTATGATGATTTCGGGCAGTAATCTAACCTAATTAAAAATAAAAAGGTAAAATTTTTTCAAACAGTCAATAGATCTACATGAAAAAAATATCCAGGGGCGTCCTTATTAGAGCAGGTGCCCTTTCAATGACAAATACAGTAATTAAAAATAAATATACAAAACTTGTGATTAATTAAACTTCTTATTACATTGTTCAAGCATGTATTTATCACAATAAATGAAGGTATTAAATCAGCAGTTTTTTGTCTATATATCAAAAGTTAGGCACATGGATAACAGAATTGGGAAAATTTTACTCAAAACTGGGAAATATATATATATATATATATTTTGCATTGGGAATGTGTCTTTTTACCAGACCCACATGCTAATGATATTGATCCCTGACTTACACTGTCACTGTGTGTATACTT
Organism: Atrina japonica; assembly: GCA_030159075.1. NCBI lineage: Eukaryota > Metazoa > Mollusca > Bivalvia > Pterioida > Pinnidae > Atrina > Atrina japonica. The sequence goes on along the minus strand of BROG01000942.1, from coordinate 146,295 downwards.
GTACACATACTTACATTGTCACCATGTGTATAATGTACAGAGAAACATACTTACATTTGCACTGTGTGGTAACTGCATCTTGTGTACATTATTATCATAGTAATCACTAGATACCCAGTAATCCAACTCCTTGGTGTAATCAACAGCCATAAAACAATGTTCACGCACCAACTCCTTTGAATGAGAAATGCGCATTGGATGATATATATTTTAGTATTTGTTTTTTTTCAATATGATGTTTTTCATGTCTTGTTTACATAATGAACAGGCTTTGTTCTTTGTCACATTGCAGGCATCCATAAAAAATGGTTGAGGAATTCAACAAGAAGTGCACAGGACCTCAATGGTTAACTTAAGTAAAATGTTTGATTAGTGATAATATATATGCTGACCATTGTTTCATGAGATGAAGATTTTAAAAGATGCACCAATTTTTAACCCTTTTTAGAACCCCATTTGTGTAATTGCTCTTTTCTGTTTACAAGTTTTTACAGCTTCACATTGCAATTGTTCCTGTTAATTTGGTTAAATCTGGCCCATAAAAAGTCAAATTTGTTGAAGAAAAACTAATGTTTTCTATTTATTTAGGAGCCTGTGACCATGACCTTTGATCCCATGATCTCGTAATGACTTGACAATTTTGACCATAATGTCGTTTTGTAGATCTTTGCGTGCTGAACATTTTTCCTTCTTTCACTCATACTCTATCTATTATATTTTATAAGATAATGTCAAAAAACATCCAAAAACATGAAAAATCCACAAAAAGGGGAAATAAGGGTCGACCCGGCAATTTCAACCTTATTGACTTTTGTGCGACTTTACATGGTTAAACTTCATGTCAAGTTTGGTTCAAACTGGCCCAATGGTTCTGGAGAAGTAGTCAAAAAGGTAAAGAAATTTACAAAAACATATTTTTTTTGTTTACTTAGGTGCCTGTGACCTTGACCTTTGACCCCATGACCTTGACATTTTGTCAAAATGATCCTTAGATAATTCCTAGCAACTTTCTCATATATTTTTGTATACAAAAAGTCGATCAGTTTTGAGTTATTAAAGGTCAAGCATCACAAAAATTAACAGATACTTTTTCTTCTAAAATTTGGATGTATACATTTAAAATCGAAGTACTAAAAGTACCGATATGAGTTGATGGCAATCATAAATTTTAATGAGGTATAATACACTCGGTATACTGAATACTTTTTAATTCAGTAAAATTAGGTTTTACACAAAGTAACTAAAAATCGGGTCAGACATTTGGCCTAAAGTGAGTACTGATGGCTTATTCATTATGCAACAAACTAAATAGATCAGCGATATGATTATAAAACATCTTCATCCATATTAAATTTCTATGCAACAGGGCAGTATTATACCCTTACGCTATACTTCCTATCAGTAGCCTTAAATCTCTAGGTCAATATGTGTACATGTAAAACATTTTCCCAACTTCAAAGAATGCTGCGAGTTTCTCATCAGTTAAGATCATGTGAATGAGGAATGATGCAATTTCTATGTTCAACTTTACAGACAGATCTTGCCAATACACAGTAGGGGAAACTTGACCAAAACTCATTTGCATATTAATCGTGCGCAAGAATTATTAACAGTCCAGTCTATCGCTTTTAATGTCAATTCTATCACAAGTATAATGATAAAAAATAATTGAAAAGTAACATTCTAAACCAAATTTATAATACCTTAAAATTCATAAAGGATGCCAAACTGACCTTTAACAGCATATAAATTCAACAAGTTATGTAGACCTATATTTTTCAGCAAATTATTACTATATTTTCATCATTTTAAAAAGCGAAAATATACGAAAAGTGTGATATGGAAATTTCAATCTTGAAGTCAAGTTTATGTTGTTGAAATGCACATCCATGTGTAATTTTGCCTCAATATAATGTGTTATTAACCGCATACTGCAAAATGTGCTTTGACTTGTTCCCAATAAACAACTTAGCATAACAAAACTGTGTTGATGTTCCATCAACTCATTAAAACGATAATGACGAAGTATTACCACTTCAAACCTCTCCCAGACTTGATATTTTTTAGGTAGAAAATGTGCATTTAGAACTGTAAAATTCTTTCAGGAAAGCATTAATCTACCAAATTACAGGTAACCCATAAAATAAATGGATCATAATAAATAAAAGAGGAGAAAATCAAAGAAATTATACAAAAATGAATGATAATTACAAAGTCTAAAAAGATGTCAAAAACACGTCAAAAATTTATTTTCCGATTTCTATGAAATTAACAAACTTGAATTATACATCTATGTAGATCACTCAGATAAAATTAATTTTTCAATCCATGCAGCTGTTCTGGAGGAGAAGATTTTTAAAGAGGGGTACCCCCTTGGGCCTATTTTGCCCCACCCTGGATCCACCCCAGGAGCAATCAGGCTGAAATGTACAAACTTGGTAGAAGACTTTGTGTACTTGCTTCCTATAAAGTTTCTTCAAAATCCCGTCAGCGGTTTTGGAGAAGAAGTCGAAAATGTGAAAAGTTTACAGACAGAAGGAAAGACAGACGGCCATACAGATGGATGGACGACGGATGACAGGCAATTATAAAAGCTCACCTGAGCCATGACCTAAAAACCTGCGAAAAGATGGCAATATTTAAAAATCACTGAAATCATCCTGGAATAAATTTATAATATAAAAACAGAAGTATACCGTCGATTCACATTATCACAACAGATCCGAGGGTTTGTTAGATCTATAAGGCCTACAGTACAATATCCATGTCAGTGCTAAAATGTTTGGCACATAATTTTGATAGGCATTATGGTATAATTTTATGGATTAAACCTATCACATTTACTTATATCTATCTATACATGGACAATCGTCTTTGAGTATCTGTCAAAAAATTAACAGGATGTGACGCTTCACTTTTAAACAATTTGTAATACAATTGTACCCTGCATTACTGAAGCAACCCCCCTGCTCCCTAGTGACTTATTTACTGACAGATTTCATCTGCGTTCACAAACTTTGTAGATATTGAATAAATACAATCATGCATACAAAATTTGAAAGTAATCTGATCATTGGTTCATGAGAAGAAGATTTTTAAAGATATTCCATGTTTTGGTCCTTTTGGGGGCCCCTATGCTTCATTTCATTAGCAAATTTTATGCAGCGTCACATGGGGATGCTATATGAAAAGTTTGGTTAAATTTGGCCCACTGGTTCTTGAGAAGAAGTCTAAAATGTGTAAATGTTAATGATGTTCGATGACAGACAAAAGACGATTGGAATAAATCAATTCGTTTAGAGTTAATAAGTCATTTGTACTGTACCCAATGTCATTTTTAGCACTCTCTTTTGTCTCATTTATGAACAATCATGCATAATAAATTTAAACTTTTACATACCAACTGTAATTTCCTTCATTGCAAGTATACAGACCAGTTGCGTTGTATATTTAATGCTGGACACACAGCTGTTCAGCTGTTACGTTATATGAAAACCTCCCCGTCCCCAGCAAAGTCAATTATATAGAATGAATTTCATGTCCAGCTGATTACAATTTCACAGACAATGGCAATATATATAAATAAAAGGATTGATTGTCATTTTTGGAAAAAACATGGAAAGTACCGTATATGCAATGACTCATGGAAAAGAATTTGATGTGCAGTACAAAATGTGCAGCTCTTTGTGCTGCACAGAATTTTTTTTCCAAAAATGAAAAACAATCCTTAAGTGGCTTTACATAGGGTTAGTCTTTGTCATGATTGGTTAAAATTGGCCCATTGGTTCTTGTGAAGAAGTCAAAAATGTCTAAAGATTACTACAAATGTAACTCCACATTATTCATTTTAAGATAAAATAACATTAGCTGTTACAAGTCCAGATAGTATTCAACATGATGACAAGTATAAAGTTCCTGTCTTCATCAGATCGACATAAAATTGATTGAAAGATATCAGTGAACCAAATTTATTATTCCCACCAGAGGGATACAAATATTCTGATGACATATCAATGTCATGAAAAATAAAGAACTATTGGCAAAGCAAATCATACATTTTTTTGTGGCTTGATGGAGACCAACTCACAACAGAACAAAAGTCTTAACAATAGTCTTAATGAGCTTACTGACAGAAAGTAGTTTCTCAAGAGTATTAAGATCAAAATACAAAAACTATATGCACCTCTGCTCTGTTTAATGTAACTGCAGCTAAATGTCCTGGGTATTTCAACTGTAACAGTCTTTGCATGAAAGCATCTAATTGTGCTCCTCCTAAGTTTGTCCTACGGCAGTGTTCAGAGTCAATTCGTCCATCAATTACAGGTAAAACATGAGTTGTCTGGTAGCCAAAAGATACCACATATGCATTGGCTGTTTCTGAAATAAGAAATTTTTATGTATGATATTTTGTACACTAACATTAAACAATAAAACATAACTGCAAATAATCTTATCTATTTAATACTATATACAATGCAACTTCTGAAAACTGATTCTTCTAAAAATAAATCACTTCCTGATCCCAATCATGTTAACAAACTCTGGACTTTTTCCTTCTTTTTTCAAGTTAAAAAACTTCTAAATACCAATCCTTCTGAATTCCGAACACTGGACAAATTTTTCTTGGTGAAAATGTGTTATCGAATGTAAAAACACCTACAATTAATTTGCCTTGGTAAAGTGCATGTGTGTATAATCTGTTGTGCTTCGATTGACATTTAATACAATTAACTAGACTTTTGAAAAATGTTTTCTATCTCTACCTCAGAATTTTTCTAATTATGTGACACTTCTCTTTTCTGAATGTACATGTATACAAGAATGCACTATGAATGTATAATTACAGACATAATTTTTTTGCTACATCATGAATTAGAGTTTGTTGTATTAAAACATTTATTGACAAGCCGTGGAAAGTTAAATCATGTCCAGCAACTTATTTGGTGAAACAGAGCGCTACTTTCAATCAGCATGTGTTAAATTGTTGACTTGTTTTTGTATGTGTTAAATAAACAAATATCTGGGTTTGTATTGTTTTTTAATTATAGGCATTCATTGAATAATAAAATGTCATATCAACTTTTAAAACAACAAATACTAAGGCTAAATACAATGTAATGGAATGCAAATGATGAGATCAGTAAACAGTATACATAACAAGAAAGCTCCAGAGAGCTATATGTCTCGACTGTGGTGACATATAATCAATAATCATAAAAGTAAATAAGAATCCCAGAAGTAGATGGGACTGACCTGCTCAGTGCTTGTAAAATGGAACCTGAATTAAAAAAGAACAGGGGATCTTGGCACTTACCATGGAATGTTCTATGTCTGATCTATGACAGACTGTTCTTTTTCTCTTCTTTTCTCTTATTTTGTGTCTCAACATTGAATCTGAACTTAAATCCATATTTCTGTGAAACACTTTTATTGATTATAGCGAAACTGAACTTGAACTAACATATTACATTTTCAGGGAGAATGGAATTCAACATGGCCGACAGGTGTCCATCTTGGATTTTGATCTCTCTGAAAATGTCATATGCACTAGACCTCTTAGCATTACTGTGAAACACCAGTCTTCTCACTAAGATTTTCTGGTAGGACTGGCAGTTAAAAAACTTAATCATGGCAATGTCACTCTATTACACCATGATTCAAATTGGGAATTTTGATGATATAATTTCCACAGCACAATATCGGGGCTCATATAACTGACTGTGACAGCTATATTAGGTTGATGACATCATATTTATAGCACAATATGTCAAATGCACAATAACTTCATATCTACAGCACAATATGTCAAATGTGCTATGATGTCATATCTACAAGTAAAGCACAATATGCAAAATGCCATATAACCTAATATCTGTAGAACAACATGTCTAAGGAGCTTCTATGAATATATTGGGCTTGTTATATTCATAACTTTAAATTTTAGACAGTTCCAAAGCATCAATTCGTCACAAATCAAAATTTTAAGAAACCAATGTAGTTAAATGACCATAACAGCCATACTGAATTGATGACGTCATATCTATAGCGTCATATCAGAGGTGATCTGTGATGAATGTATTAGTGTTGTTTTATTTATAATTGCAGACTTTTGGACAATTCCAATGCATTTATTGGTCACAAATCATTATTTTGAGTATAGCTTAATATTGACCATGGCAGCCCATAGCATAAAATCAAAAGGACCTATCTATAATTAAGATAGGGTTGTCCTATTCATAATTGCATATTTTCAGACAATTCCAATAAGTAAGCTGGTCAGAAATAAGTTTTTTTTAGAAGAATAGTAAAAACTTATATTTACCATGGCAGCCATACTGGATTTATACTAATTAAACCTTTTCCCAGTGTCAAAATTTTGTAAATGTTGGTTATAATTTTAAATTGAGTCCTCTTAACATGAAGACATGAAGTAAACATCTGTTGCAATTCTTTTTAGGTTTAACTATATTCTTACTGGGTGCAGTAGTGCTTGGACCTAGCCTTTTGGTGGCCATATTGGATTTATGCTAATTAGCACCCTTCCCAGTGTCGGAATACGGCAGATTTTGGATAAAATGTTCAGTATGTTCATATGAACAAGATGAAGCATAAAAACATTCTGTTGCAAACTGTTAAAGGTTCACCCAAATTTTGGTGTAAATTGACTGGACTACAAGGGACCTTATGGCACTCACTTGGTCAAGTATGCAAACTATACATTCATTGTATACATAAAATCAATCTGTTTTGAGTTAACAATCTATCTGTATAAAACTGTACACAATGTCAGCTGAAGCTCTTTTATGAACATATTTTGTTTTCATTTGCAAATTTGTAAACACTGACTTAATAATTATGTGCATTAAATTTGAAAGAAATCAGTTGATTGGTTAATGAGAAGAGGATTTTTAAAGCTTTAACAAGTTTTAGACTTTTGTGGTCCCTTTCAGAGCAACTATGGATACTATCCCCCTTTTGTTTGCAAATATTATGTGGTTTCACATTTGGGATAGTTTCTGCCAAGTCTGGTTAAATTTTAAAACCAATGATTCTTCAAAAGAAATTGAAAATGTATAACACTTGATAAAAAAACTGAATTTTTACATAGTATAAAAGAAATATGATTATCATATGTAATTCATGATAAGAAGATGTACATGTACTGAGTTTTAGCCCTTTTTGGACCCTTTTAGAGCCACTATGGAACCTAGACATTTTTAAAATTGCAAATGTTCATCTACATGGAATTTGTATTATGCAGAGTCTTAAATGACAGATTATTTCAAAAAGTTATTCAACAACTCCAATAAGATATTAGTCCTTTATTCAGCCTAATGATTCAAAGTTTAAGTTTAAAATTTAATTTAGGCTTTCCTATTTTCAAAGTGAGTTACACAGACAGTAATCACTTTAACACCTCAGTGAGATTATGCATATTGATACCTAGTGATGTTGGTACTATGAAACCGATTCCATAGGTCTATACTATATTTTACTTTTTGGTGTTTTAGTGTCAAGTAATTTCGGAACATGCAAGTGATTTTGGCAATTGCTTCCAAGTAAATTTATTATCTACATTATGATCACCTGTATATAAATTCTGCATTGTGTAGTACATGCATATGAATAAATCGAATTTAGACTTCTAGTAGTCTACTAAAATGTTTTAACACAAGTATCATATTTAAGTTACGATCTATATATATTATTCATATAATTCGCTATTTTGTTTTCTTTAAATTCCTTCCAGGTATATGATGATGATAGGGCCTCACAAAACCACATTTTCGTCATTATTACTGTAATCACAAAATCATTAGCGCCCCTTTAGTTCCTTTAATAGTCCGAACACCGACCTACTTGGTTAAGATAATGTTTTGATAGCAAGAAAATAAATATGGAATGTAAGTTAATTTAATAGGGCAAATTTTTTACTTAAATTATTAGATTTTGCTAAAAAAAATACTTTTGAGAACCCATTGAGATGAATCTTCATGGGTACCATTATGAACATTTCAAGTTCTGAATTAATATCAAGACATGCCAAAACAATTATTTCAAATTGTCGATTCAATCGCACTAAGTGCCGATTTCCATATTTTCGAAGGGCCAAAATCACTGTGCCAATTTGACTTGGGTCTGAGTTGACTAGCAACTCTATAAATAGACTATTTGGCTTATCTTACTGCTTTAGTTTGTGTTTTCTTCAAAAGAGATAAATAAAATTACTAAATTTGGGTACGCTGGATTCACTTGAAATACGTCTTATCCCATTAGGATGTGTCTATGAACTTTCCGATGTGAGGTCGCTATGAATATTGCCCACAATATCATTTGCCTTTTTGATACATGCCCACTAACATTATTTATCATTTTCACATTCGTAATACTTTTAAACAAGCTAATATGTGCCAGTGTAATTAATGAAAATTTTGTATCTTTATATAACGATTTATTGTAAGTTAAAGAAATATATCACGCCTTAGCCGCCACCAAAGCTGCTTTAACTGAACAAAAAGAAGAAGAAAATATCTTAAAGACAAGTCATTTGTATAAAGTCAACAGATTTAAATGTCATTCACAAACTTAGTACATATTGCCTTAAACCAATTAATTAAATAAAAAAAATAATTATATAGTTTTTGAAACATCTCCAATGGTTTGCTTCCATGAGTAGGCATATTTATTCAGTTTTCTGAATAGAAACAAGCCTCCATAACTAATATAAAAGGTAAGTTTGCAAAATCAGTCATTCTTGTCTAAATAAAGTTGCATAAAACAAACATGTGAAGTAATGAAGTTTTAACTCACCTGTATGTCAAAAATCAATACTGATATCAACTAAGTTCATTTACTCTATCTCAACATTTTGTCAGCTAATATACAGTTCATAAGCATGTAATTAATCAGCTTAAACATGAGAATATCAAACATAATTCCAAATTTCACATGAGAAAATCGTAAAATTATAAACAAACGGGAGCTCAGACCACTTGTTATGATGTGAATGTCCTCACTTCCGAAATAACAAATCAAGGACAAGTCAGACCAAGGTCAACTCGGAAATATATATTTGAACAGTCGGCTTGTTTTACAGGACCACTCGCATCCATTTCAAATAATATGATAACAATATTCACAGCTATGTCTCTTATAATGTTTATTTGATATTATCTTTGTAAAAATATGAGAAGGGGTACCTTGTCTTTGGTCAAGGGTTGCGCAATCTGACTGCTCACATTAACGAGCTCACCAGAATGTGTGACGCTTTGTAAACAACAAAACGAAAAGGTGCAGATTACTGGTAGGATATTATTTATTTTACTGATACTAAAATAATTAATTTAAAACTAACTTTTTTCAAAGTCAAAACTTGTTTAAAAGTTACGATAACAGCTTTAATAATAACGTATTCCAAAGAAAGGAAAACGATCATTGCTTCATGAGAAAAAGATTTTTAAACATTTTAAAGATATAAAGATATATCTTATATTAAAGATAAGTTTTGAACCTTTTTGGATCCCTTATTTGTACTAGCTCCTTTTCATTTGCAAATGTAAAGCCTCCTGCTAGGACCAATTTCACTGCAAAATTTGGTTGAAATCTGTCCAGTGGTTCTTGAGAAGAAATTGAAAAGTTAAAAGGAGATTAGCTGTGTTTACCCCCAAAAAATAAATTATTTCTATTTTTTCTCCTTTTACTACTGGTACTTAATGTACAAAAACAAATAGGAGCTATACACAGGCATAAAAAATCTTATATTCCTATATATATTTTGTGAAAATAAGATCTGGTGCAATGTGGTGAGCATATACAAATAAAAAGATTGAATTAATAAACTGCAAATGAAAAAGTGCCAAACTGGCAAGCAATTTTCACAAAATATATATTGGACATAGCTAATGTCCCTTTAGATGACAGACATAGGGCCATAGCAATAGCTCACTTGATCCTTTTGGTTAGGTGAACTAAAAAGAGATATGTAACATACCTGGGGTTGGATGATTGGCATACAGACTAAACATGGCATCTACTCCATAAGCAACTTGTGGAACATGGTAACATTCAAATAACAACTCTGACATTTCTGAAAAACAACATGGTTTTTAAGACAAGTTTCAAGGTATGGAATGTCCAGTTGACATACATATGTTCATTTTTCTAACAATTCAGATGTTGATTCCTGATCTGTTTATTTTCATTCATATCTGCTTTATATTTGGGTATTTATTGGTGAAAAATGCACAAACATTCATTTGTCATTTCCTTTGCTACATTCTGAGAAAGATGCATTTATTTTAATATTTGATATTTTCTACAGAAATCCATTCCTAACAGAGGGGAAAAAAGTGTTAATCAATGGAGTTACTAATGAAATTCCTTCAGAAAAGTAAAGTGATATTCCATATGAGGAAAACATTACAATGCTTCAGATATAATTGGCTGACAATCTAGATCTGAATAGTAGTGTTTTCCTAATATGGGATGTCATTTGCTTTTATCGTGAGCCAATCAGTGAGTGTATCAATTTTTTTTTAATATATAATGGAATCAAAATGATACATACATAAATTATGAGTACCAGCAATTCACGTCTCAACTATTATACAATTATGTCATGACATAACTTGATGCCAACAAATTAATGAAAATAATAGATCAGACCAAATTTCAAATGACAGCTACAAGAAATATTTAGTTAAACAGATCAATATGTTGAGGTGTAAATGTTACCACATCTTGCTACCAGTATGAAGAAACCTGATTTTACCAAACAAAATAACTTGAATTTGGAACAGAATATTGGCCAAACATATGTCCTGTATAACAAGGTATACATGGTATAATCGAAGAAACATACATGTAGGCTAAAATATCATACATCACAGGCGGCCATTGTTCTTTTTCCTTTATAAAACATGAGAATGCATGAAAGAAAATCTTCAGAGATAAAAACTCAAAATAAAGCGTGATACTCTAAATCAAGCATAACTAAGCCATCCATCCGTAAATGTGACACTGAAAAAGCCAAAATCATGTTCGTTATATGACTGCATTTAAAGAAAATTATTTTATATATTTTAAAAGTGTCAAAATAATGATTTATTTGCTAAATTTTGTGATTTTAACAACGATGAATATGATTCGCGTTACCGTCCACTTTTAATTTCAGCCATGACAGTAGTCATCCTTTGGCTATTCCGTGACGTTTCACTGTAACTCACAAGTTTGCAGGAAGTTGAATGATTTCTTAATTAGTTTTCCGAAAGCAGGTAAAATCGCTCACTTCGGCAGTCAATACCTCGAGAATACACCTACTGATTTTGATTCGGTTTTTGATGTTGTTCTTAGAATAATGAGTTCTATAAAGATAGAAATTTTCATTTTTCACACAGGATGCTCTTTAAATTTCAACAAGATCCCATCAGCTCTTTCTGAGAAATAGCGGTAACAAATTTCCTTGGGCCACGTTGGATTCTAATCTCTCTGAAAATGTAAATTGCACAACTAGATTTCAAGGGTAACCTTCATGCGAAATTTCAAGGCGATTCCTTCAGTCCTTTCTGAGAAATAGCGGTAACAAACTTCCTTTTGTCAAAATCCAAGATCGCCACCTGTTGGCCATGTTCAAATCCAATCTCTCTGAAAAAGCAATATGCACAACTAGACTTCAAGGGGAACCGTCATGTCAAATTTCAAGATCCCTTCAGTCCTGACTGAGAAGTAGCGGTAACAAACTACCTTTGGTCAAAATCCAAGATGGTCCCTTGTCTGCTATTGGATTCTGATATCTCCGAAAATGCAATATGCACAACTAGACCTCAAGGGCAAACTTGATGTCAAAGTTCAAGGAGATCCCTTCAATACTTTCTGAGAAATAGCAGTAACAAAGAATTGTTCAGGATGGACGGACGTATTACAGATGGACAGACAAACCATGGATGCAGGGCGATTTGTATAGCCTACATGTCAGATTTCAATAAGATCCCTTCAGTACTTTATGAGAAATAGCGGTAACAAACTTTCATTGTCAAATTTCAAAATGACAGCGAGTCGGCCATCCTGTTTTCTGATTAATGTTCAATCCCTAAAGAACCTATATGCAAAGTATCAGCATCCTAATACTATTATCAAATGAATGGTGAACCATTCAAAAACTTCAACCAAAACCTTAACCTGCAGATTTGGGGCAAAAAAGTGAAGTTCAAAACATGGCAAAAAAGAAGAAAATGATTAATATAATTTTCCAGTTTTACCTCTCCAACATTATTGTTCGACCCCCAAAGAATCTATATGCAAAGTATCAGCATCCTAATACTTAAATGAATGGTGAACCTTTCAAAAACTTTAACCAAAGGTTTCGAACGGACAGACACAGACAAAACCTAGTCTTCCCGGTTTCCCGGGTAGGGGTCTAACAAGAAACCATTCACATTACGCCTGCAAGGATATAGAGTATATAGGCCTACACCTAAAATATCATTTACGTTTACAGATGCTATATTTATTTCATAAAATTCATTTCTTTGGAAGTAATAAAGTGTAACTGTGGTTTCCCCTGTAGTATTGGTCTTGGAAGTGTACATTCTGGTACCTTTATGTGTATGAAGAGTTGACTTTAAATCATGGTAAAAGTTACCAACATAAAAACTGCCATTTAGAAAATTACTAAATATTTCACAACAATTTTTTTATCATCATCTCAGATTTATGATTTTACCTCAACACACATGCAATCTCAACTTACTTGATAAAGTTTGTGTACACAACAGGCAAAGTACTTTTTAACATGACCAGAATCCTTTTGTAAATGATTGCTAGCAAAATCAGTTTTATATACTCTCAATGATACATCTGGAGTGCACAATAAGTACACTATAAGCTCTATATATTTCAGAAATATCATTAAATCTACTATCAAAAAATTTTTCCATCAAATTTATCCTTACGTTGTCTGCAATAATTAGGATTACACACTGGCTCAGTCATCACAATAGGGTGGTCCACACAGCCTTCAATATTAATACCAAGATGTGCAAATATGTAGTCAAATATCTGCTCCTGTAAGATAATTCATTTGATGTTGTTACAGTATTCATTGAGGTGTTTTAAGTCAAGTATCTACAGTCTATCTATCTATCTATCTATCGATCAACCCCTGAAAAACAATGGATTCTTCTGTAAATCAATGACTTAAGCCAGTCTAAATGTGTTTTTAGGGGTGAATGAGTTAACTCTCAATCTCTCAAACGTAGAAATCTCAAAGTTCTAGAAATCTCAAAGATGATTCAAGGTCCTGATTTTTATATTCCTTTGTATCTTAATCTCGAAACCTCGAAGTCTGGGTAATTATCGCTGAATGCTGTAAGCCAGGCATATCCAAAAGAACAATGCCAAGATCCTTACCTGGAGGACTAAACAAAAGGCAGGACTTGTTTTGAAAGCAGATGACAAGTAGATACTGACCTAATTGATGCATCATTGACAAGATTGTTAGTTAATTAAGATCTATCAAAATGGAATAATTGAATAAAGATGCATCATATGCTATGATTCTGAATACAAGTGTCACAGCCAAGAGGGATTTTGACTTGAAGATCAAGCGACAGGCTCCTGCAATGCTATTGGCCTATTTTACATCCTATTCGAATATATAATAAAGATAACAAATTAACATATTTTTTATGTTTAAAAATAGGTAAGATGGATTTTTTATGATTATGTGAATTACCAAAATAAACATCTCTTATTCTGTATATTGTGAGAAACCTACAGTGGTACATGTATTATAAAAATTGTAGACATTCTATAAGTTTTATATACCTTCTGTGGTTTTTGATAATATATAATTGATTTGTTCAGCAGTATTAAATATATACAGATTCCACAATGAGTGTTAGATGATTATCATGTTTATCTAACTGGAGTTAGTTAATTTTCAAAATTTGAAAAGATATGAGGTTTACCGAGTGTCTTGTCAAGTTTTGAACATTAACTAACTTCAATTAGATAAACATGATTATCAACTTTCACAGGTTGTTGAATCTGTTTCTACCATAACTGAAAACATTGGCAGTATGGATTATTAGCCTACGTCATGTCTAGACACTATTGGGCTAGGACTCTCATGATTGCTTCAAATCTACACCTTGCTTCTATCTCCATTACATCAATATGTCAAAGACAGGAAAATCAATATTTTTGGTGACTTCAATAAAGGACCCCTTTCCCTCCAAATTATTTTAATCGCAAACTTTATCCAACAATAACTGGTCTGATGCAACTTCATGTACAAACATTTCAATACAGTAGTAGTGCGGGCTCAGCCAATGATATTTATTATTTGTATATTTAACTAACTGTAGCTTCATTTATACAACCACTTGAAAGTGGTATAGCAACACAAGTTATGATAGAAATGTATACAGGTGTATACATGTAATTCTGTTGTACAAAGGTCAATAATCAAAATGTTAACAATTCTGACCACCCTATTAATGTTTGGAATATACTGTGTTCATAAGATGACCTCACGTTACTCAGTGGGTATTTAAAGTTTAATGTACATGCTTACACACAGTCATTATAACTTGGAAATTTTAAGACCCTCAATTAAAGAGGTCACCACTGTTAAGAGATCACTTTCATGATTTCCTGGGGTTGACCACTTAATACAGGTTAGACTTAATTTCTCTATATTGACATAATCAAAAACTTTTGAAAAGGCTGTGAAGATGTTTTAAGTAATGAGACTTACCTGTACATCATACAGTGTGACAAGGTTTCTATCAAACTGTGTACGAAGGATCCAGCGAACAACTTCAACATTGTTGATTTCATTTCCTACCTGAACATCAGATTCCTAGTGAAAAATAAATTTAATGAGACCTGTGATCTTGACCTTTGACCCATGACCTTGAAACTTTGTCTCAATGAACCTTAGATAATATGGCTGGAAAGTCTGGACACGTGACCTCTGAGAGATTGCGAGAAAAACTATTTCTAGGCAGTAACTAGGTAAGTAACAGTAACATGATGTTAAAAAAATTACAAAATAAATATTGATACAGTCGATTTTGTTTATGGTCATCCTGACAGTATGGGTTATCTCCCATAGCAGTGAAACATCCCCATGGTTACAGTTGCCAGTCAGCAGCAGGTTGGTTTTCTGTCTTTCATATGAGAGAGTAAAATCCGAGGTCCTGTGTCACAGTAGGTGTTGACACATTAAAGAACCCTCACTGCTAAATGACTGTAAGTGCCGAGCATAGGCCAAAATTTGAAGCCCTTCACCGGCATTTGGTGACATATCCATATGAGTGAAAAATTCTTGAGTGGGACGTTAAATATCAATTATCAAACAAACAAATTAGCCCCCTGCCCCAGATCCTCGAACCCGGCTGTCTGGATAATAAATTTCACAAATTTACATGTAGTAATGCTTTATGCTCTTTCTAAAGCTTCAATTTTGCTTTATAATGCATACATGTAGAAGAAGAGAAAAAAGTTTTCTAAGATAAAGTACATTATCACTATATGGCCATATTGGCCCCACCAAAGATCCCGAGTCCCGCTTTCAGGGTAATAAATTTCACAGTTTAGGTAGAAGGCTTTATACTTTTTCTAAAATATATTCAATTTTTCCTTACAATTCATAGATGTGGAGAAGAAGATTTTCTAAGACCAAATTTATAGTCATTATTTAGCTAAATTGGCCCTGCCCCACATCCTCGACCCCTGCTCCCTAGATAAATTTCACAATTTACATGTAGGTAGAAGGCATCCAGCTCTTTCTAAAATGTTTTCCCCTATAATGCATAAAAGTAAAGAAGAAGATTAAGTACATTATCACTTTATGACCAAAACTGATTCAATCCAAGACCAAGAACCACTGCCCCAAGGGTAATAAATTTCACAATTTAGCTCATTCTGAAAATGTATTCAGTTTTTCCATACAATTCATAAAGGTCAAAAAGACTTGGTACATAATTACTACCGTATATGTGATTGGCTCTACCCCAATTCACAATTTATGTTTCCCGTACCCTAAGAAAGCTAATAGCATGATTGGCAAAGTAGTTTTCAAGAAGAAGTAAAAAAATGTCTAATTATTTATGGATGACAGATGACGAACAACAGACGACACACAACGTATGAAGACTAATGACATAAGGTGACCTGAGTGACTCAGGTGACCTAAAATGAGTTAAATTCATTGTTTGCCTCGTATTACCAAATTTTTCTGATTATATTGCATCTAAAGGTACATGTAACCTATTATGATACACAATTTATCTGATTATATTGCATCTAAAGGTACATGTAACCTATTATGATACATAATTTATCTAATTATATTGCATCTAAAGGTACATGTAAATGATTTTTATCTAATTATATTGCATCTAAATTGTAACCTATTATGATACATATTTTATCTGATTAATTGCATCTAAAGATACATGTAACCTATTATGATACACAATTTATCTAATTATATTGCATCTAAAGGTACATGTAACCTATTATGATACACAATTTATCTGATATTGCATCTAAAGGTACATGTAACCTATTATGATACACAATTTATCTAATTATATTGGATCTAAAGGTACATGTAACCTATTATGATACACAATTTATCTAATTATATTGCATCTAAAGGTACATGTAACCTATTATGATACACAATTTATCTAATTATATTGCATCTAAAGGTACATGTAACCTATTATGATACACAATTTATCTAATTATGTAACCTATTGGATCTAAAGGTACATGTAACCTATTATGATACACAATTTATCTAATTATATTGCATCTAAAGGTACATGTAACCTATTATGATACACAATTTATCTAATTATATTGCATCTAAAGGTACATGTAACATGTAACCTATTATGATACACATGTAACCTATTTATCTAATTATATTATATTGGATCTAAAGGTACATGTAACCTATTATGATACACAATTTATCTGATTATATTGGATCTAAAGGTACATGTAACCTATTATGATACACAATTTATCTAATTATATTGCATCTAAAGGTACATGTAACCTATTATGATACACAATTTATCTGATTATATTGCATCTAAAGGTACATGTAACCTATTATGATACACAATTTATCTAATTATATTGCATCTAAAGGTACATGTAACCTATTATGATACACAATATCTAATTATATTGGATCTAAAGGTACACCTATTATGATACACAATTTATCTAATTATATTGCATCTAAAGGTACATGTAACCTATTATGATACATAATTTATCTGATTATATTGCATCTAAAGATACATGTAACCTATTATGATACACAATTTATCCTAATTATATTGCATCTAAAGATACATGTAACCTATTATGATACACAATTTATCTAATTATATTGCATCTAAAGGTACATGTAACCTATTATGATACACAATTTATCTGATTATATTGCATCTAAAGGTACATGTAACCTATTATGATACACAATTTATCTAATTATATTGCATCTAAAGGTACATGTAACCTATTATGATACACAATTTATCTGATTATATTGCATCACATCTAAACCTATTATGATACACAATTTATCTAATTATGATTGCATCTAAAGGTACATGTAACCTATTATGATTTATCTGATTATATTGCATCTAAAGGTACATGTAACCTATTATGATACACAATTTATCTAATTATATTGCATCTAAAGGTACATGTAACCTATTATGATACACAATTTATCTAATTATATTGGATCTAAAGGTACATGTAACCTATTATGATTCACAATTTATCTGATTATATTGCATCTAAAGGTACATGTAACCTATTATGATACACAATTTATCTGATTATATTGCATCTAAAGGTACATGTAACCTATTATGATACACAATTTTAATTAGCTGAACTTTCGGGAATAGGACAACAAAACTTTCATTTTACATTACATTACAATAACACAATTGTTTGTCTTTTCATGTATTTATGCTAGTGACAATGCTTGCTTAGAATCACGTCAGCAGTTCTTAATAAAAAGTAAAAAATATTCAAAGTTGATGCAATGACTAATGCAATAGATCACCATGAGGAAACCTTAGAATTGGTCACCTGATTATAACATGATCACAGTGAGAATAGACTGATCATTGGTTCATGATTTTTGAAGATATACAAACTTTTGGCCCCTTTTGTGTCCTATTAGACTTTACCCCCTTTCATTTAGCATCCATACTTAATTCATAACAGCATATATCTTTTCAATTCATAGATGTAGAGAAGATTTTCTATATAGAGTATATAGTCACTATTTAGCTTAATTGGCCCCATCCCAGTCCCAGGCTCCATTGATAATAAATTTCTCAATTCTAGTAGAGGATTTTATGATCTTTCTAAAACTGTATTCATTTTTGCTTTACAATGAATAAAAGAAAGGAAAAAGATTTTCTAAGATAAAATATGTAATCACTATATGGCCAGGCCCTGCTCCAGAATGCTCATGATAAAGTACACAATCACTATATGGTCAGGCCCTGCTCCAGAATGCTCATGATAAAGTACACAATCACTATATGGCCAGGCCCTGCTCCAGAATGCTCATGATAAAGTACACAATCACTATATGGTCAGGCCCTGCTCCAGAATGCTCATGATAAAGTACACAATCACTATCAGGCCCTGCTATATGATAAAGCACAATCACTATATGGCCTGCCCTGCTCAGAATGCTCATAAAGATAAATATGTACACAATCACTATATGGTCAGGCCCTGCTCCAGAATGCTCATGATAAAGTACACAATCACTATATGCTCATGGCACAGGCCAGGCCCTGCTCCAGAATGAATAAAGCCAGGCCCTGCATGATAAAAAGTACACAATCACTATATGGCCAGGCCCTGCTCCAGAATGCTCATGATGCTCACAATGATAATGGCCAGTACACAAATCACTATATGGTACACAATCACTATATGGCCCTGCTCCAGAATGCTCATGATAAAGTACACAATCACTATATGGCCAGGCCCTGCTCCAGAATGCTCATGAGACATGCTCTCAATGCTCATGATAAAGTACACAATCACTATATGGCCAGGCCCTGCTCCAGAATGCTCATGATAAAGTACACAATCACTATATGGCCAGGCCCTGCTCCAGAATGCTCATGATAAAGTACACAATCACTATATGGCCAGGCTCCAGGCCCATGCTAAAGTACACAATCACTATATGGCCAAATGCTCATGATAAAGTACACAATCACTATATGGCCAGGCCCTGCTCCAGAATGCTCATGATAAAGTACACAATCACTATATGGTCATACTGGCCCCCACCTTAGACCCAGAATCCCAGCTCCAATGGTCATAAATTTTACAAATTTGGAAGAGGGCTTTATCCTGTTTCCAGCAATTTATTAAGTTTTTATCCTTGATGTGCAGGGGTGAAGAAAAGTTTTAATGACTGGGCTATTTTTGGCAGTTTTGGTCCTGCCCAAATGTCCAGGGAGTACCAGGATTATGAAATTCACAATTTGTGTTCCCCTTACCTAATGAAGTTTCTTACCAAATTAAAAAATGATTGGCAAAGTAATTTTCAGGAAGTTAAAAATGTTGAATTGTTTAACAACAAATGGGAGACAACAAATGAAGACCTATGGCAAAATGTCACCAGAGATTTATTATAGTACCTACTAACTTTTTTCCCTCTTTGCTTTGCAGTGAAGTTCTTGAAGATGAGCTGTGGTTGATCTGTGCATGCCCATCCAGCACGACATTTATAAGATCCTAGAGTAAGATAAGAAATACAAATTTATACATGTACTGAGGTAAACATCAGGCCAAAGCTATTTGTAATATCAGGAATTTGTAATGACAATTCAATTTGTAAAATTAGCAATTTGTAATAATGCAATTTTTAACAAAAGTGCAATTTGTTATATTTTTGTAGTCACATTTCTATGAAATGACAGAGAATACCACAGTACTATTGTTTTCATGTTAATAGCTAAAAATGCAAAAACCACTAAATATCCACTTATAAATGAGAAATAAATCATAGAGAAATTTTACTATTAATGGCAAACTATGAGAATTCTAGCATCATTCAATAAACAAGAGGCCCAAGAGGCCTTAAGATGCTTACATGTACCTGGCAAATTTGGTCAACATTGCAGAAGAAGTAAAAAAATGTCTAAATAAATATTCCTTTTGGATCCCCTATGGCATGTACATTGTACATCCATGGGTCCTAGCCCCTTTTCATTTGCAAATATTATACAGATTTATATCAAGGCAGTTTCTGACAAAATCCATTCAAGATATGAAAGCAATAGGTTTCCGTGAGCCATTCATGCGACATAAAAAATACACTTAAAAAGAGGCTGTAATAGGCCTTAATGGTCACCTAGGAAAAAATTCCCTGTCAAGTCTGGTTAAAATTAGTCCACTGGTTCTTGAGAAGTCAAAAATGTCTCAAATTTGATAAAAAATTTATATTTCCTGTTTACTTAGGCATCTGTGACTTAAACCTTTTATCCTATGACCTTGAAATTTTGTCAAAATAATCTTAGATCATTCTAACATCTTTCTCATATATCTTTGTATATAAAAGTCAATCAGTTTTGAGTTATTAAGCCATATGTATACATGTACAATCATGCATACAAAATCTGAAGTCTCATCTAATCATTGGTTCATGAGAAGATTTTTTAAAATGTACTTCTGGGGCCCCTAGCCCTTTTTCACTCCCAAACTTTATGTAGCTTCACACTGGGATGCTATATGCCAAGTATGGTAAAAATTGACACACTGGTTCTTGAAAAGATGTTTAAAAGCAAAAGTTAAGAGACAGACCAGGTGAGCTAAAAACATTGAAAACAAACAATATGAACCAATGAAGGCTTTTTTACATGTATTATAGTACTAGAGGTATGGGCAACTTAGGCAAAGTGATGGCAATAGCTCAAGAGCTAAAAATGGCAAATGGACGGAATACTGATAATTACCGTTCTATGTTTATAGACCTATTTTTATATTTTGCAGAAATCATGCCAAATTAGCTCCAAATCTTGTGGTCAGTACAGAGAGGTGGTATCTACATTTGTTCAGAATATTGCATTACTATATATCGTTTTGATATCAATATTATCTGTGATTTTTTGTCCTTGTTTGTTCATCTAACAATTTATATATTGTGGTCCTCGATATTTTTAACGGACTATTTGGTTATTAATCTTATTACATTTTTTATTAAATTTATCAATTAAATAAAAACTTTATTTTTCACTGTTATTCTTTGTCGATTTTACTGTATTTTGATTGGCTTAATGAAAAATATGATATTTTTCATTAAGCCAATCAAAATACAGTGCCAGGCCACTTATGAAAATCTGATTAATTAATCCCATCTATAATGTAATGATAACTTTCAATTCATTGTTTGATTATAAACTGATCACATTTACTAATAAATGTAATGCCGTGGTAAAAACTTTTGAACATTTTAGATACGAGGTATCAAGAACAGATTTTTGTGTGAGCTATTTAAAACGCCGTATCGAAGCTAAACTTTGGCTCTGCACAGACTTGTTTTGTCTCGACTAAAAAGCAGGCGATATTGTTTTGTTGGAGTGGGTTTAAGTGGTCAAAAGTCAATGGAAATGTTTAATGCATCCACTATCTATGTCAACAGTTCAAAAGTTTTTAAAAAGATTCAGTGGTACTGGAGACACAGTACCGGTACAGAAAATGAGCATCATATTGGGCTAACTTCGATTTCGATTGGAGTTTGCTGTCCAGGTCTATCGATAACTTTGGCATGATCTTTGAGGCATCAAGTGATGTATTTCAGTCAAAACCACAGGGGCGCGGAAATCTTTTTTAGAGTGTAATATTTTCCTCCAGGCTCCAGCTTTCATTGAGCATATTGCACTCTAAAAAGATGTTTGAGCCCCAGAGTCAAAACGTAGTTTGTTTACATTTCACAAGCCATAGACTACATGTAGCCTACATGTACAGAACATCAGGTAAATCTAGGGCCTGATGAAACTTAACTGAAACTTACTGGAAAATGTAATGAATAGAATATTTAACAATTGTTTTTGAATAACATGTTTATTACATCGAGTGAGGCAGGAGAACATGTGCATGTTTGTAGGAGAGGGGGGGTATACTTGAATTTTCCAAGTACAGATGAAATTTTGACCAATAAATGATAAGATATTACTTCTAGGTGTAATATAAAACATACAGATAAAATTAAGAGATCTCAATATGCAACAAATGCATAATAATGTGTGTAATGCAGCACACCTATCAAATTTGCACCTTGTGGACCCCCACAGGTGCTCCATTTCATAGAGACCCTCAAATCTGTTTAAAAGTATGAGTAAAACTGAATGGATTGCAACTTAGGTGATAAAAATCAGAGAAATTACTTATTTTAAGGCTTCATCCAGCCTACATGTGTCAAATGTGCATTTCTCTATAGGACAGACACCACCAAATATTTTCCCATAGGCCTCAATGCTAATTTACAAAACTTCAGGTCACTGTCACTCCCATGTTCATTAAATCTAGGTCAAATAAGTACCCTGTACTGAAAAATCAATATTTTTGATAACAAAATATGCAATCAAAGGTATAGGTTTGCCGTTGCATTTTTACTTCAAATTTTCACTTGTTTACAACTCGTAGTATTCCGCACCAAAGGAAAATATCTATTTTCATATAACCCCTCCCTTTAAATTTTCAACCATCAACCCTATAATTTCCAAAGTAATACCAATATTCATGTATCTTTTTTATCACCTTAATTTCACTTATTAATGGCAAAACTATTTTTTTTTCATTTAAAGACAAATCAGATCGCTGGGCTCTTTTACTCCGCACAAATTTGGGTGTCCAATATGTCTACGCCCATGTTGTAAAAAAATCTGTTTTTCAATTCATGTAGTGGTTTTGTAGATGAGGATTTTTAAAAGAAGGTACCTTTTGGGTCCTATCCTGCCATGCCCTGGATCCATCCCTGGGCCTGGCTAAAAACTGAAAACTTGGTAAAGGACTTTGAGCACTTGCTTCCTATAAAGTTTCGTCAAAATTCCTTCAGTAGTTTTGAAACAAAAGCTGATAGTGTGAAATATGCAACCCCTCCATTTTTTTGCAGTCTTAAAAAATTCATAAAAAATTCTAGAAATTAAATATCGGCACTTGCACAAAAACATTTCTTCACCTAAATACAAGTAAAATACAATAAATGAATGCATTAAAGTGAATGCAAGGGGAGATAATTGAGGAAATAATGCAAAAATTATTGAAAATGACAAAGTCTGAAAAGACCTCAAAAACGCATCAAAAATTAATATTACAATTTTTATGAAAAATACAAACTTGAATCATACATCCATGTAGATCACTCAGAAACAAACCATTTTTCAATTCATGCAGCGGTTCTGGAAAAGAAGATTTTTAAAGAGGGGTACCTTGTGGGACCTATTCTGCCCCGCCCTGGATCCACACCTGGGCAAATCTGGCTGAAAACTACAAAATTGTAATGGACATTGAGCACTCTCTTCCTGTCAAGTTTCATTAAAATCCCTTCAGTGGTTTCAGAGGAGAAGTCCTAAATATGAAAAGTTAACGGACGGACGCCAGATGCGGGATAATGGACGGGGAGTGATGAAATTAGCTCACATGAGCCTAGCCTTTGGCTCAGGTGAGCTAAAAATCAAACCAGAATATATAATTACAATCTTCTATATTATACATGTACATGATCATTTGTTTTACATTTGAAATACTTACCATTATCTATGACTAATGGTACTTTGCCATTGGCAATCTCTGGTGTGTACTCCATTACCGAGTCAGCTACAGGATGCTCATCTCTAAATGTGTAGATGTTTCCCGATTTCTGTTGTGACATCTAAAATGACAAAAAAATCTTTCAATGGCCTACGCCCTATATAGGATCAATGTTTTATTATTGTTTCACTTCACACTTAACAATGTTTCACTGTTGTTTCAACCACACTTAACAGTGTTTTATTGTTGTTTCACACCACACTTTACAATGTTTCACTGTTATTTCACTTCACACTTAACAATGTTTCACTGTTGTTTCACTTCACACTTAACAATGTTTTATTGTTGTTTCACTTCACACTTAACAATGTTTTATTGTTGTTTCACACCACACTTTACAATGTTTCACTGTTGTTTCACTTCACACTTAACAATGTTTCACTGTTGTTTCACTTCATACTTAACAATGTTTCACTGTTGTTTCACTTCACACTTAACAATGTTTTATTGTTGTTTCACACCACACTTTACAATGTTTCACTATTGTTTCACACCACACTTTACAATGTTTCACTGTTGTTTCACACCACACTTAACAATGTTTCGCTGTTGTTTCACACCACACTTAACAATGTTTCACTTTGTTTCACTTCACACTTTACAATGTTTCACTATTGTTTCACACCACACTTTACAATGTTTCACTGTTGTTTCACTTCACACTTTACAATGTTTCACTGTTGTTTCACTTCACACTTAACAATGTTTCACTGTTGTTTCACTTCACACTTAACAATGTTTCACTGTTGTTTCACTTCACACTTAACAATGTTTCACTTTGTTTCACTTCACACTTAACAATTTTCACTATTGTTTCACTTCACACTTAACAATGTTTCACTGTTGTTCACTTCACACTGTAACAATGTTTCACTGTTGTTTCACTTCATTAACACACTGTAACACTTTACAATGTTTCACTATTGTTTCACTTCACACTTACAATGTTTCAATGTTTCACTGTTTCACTGTTGTCACTTCACACTTAACAATGTTTCACTGTTGTTTCACTTCACTTTACATGTTTCACTTAACACATGTTTCACTGTTGTTTCACACCACACTTAACTTTTCAATGTTGTTTCACTTCACACTATTTTCACTGTTGTTTCACACCACACTTTACAATGTTTCACTGTTGTTTCACACCACACTTTACAATGTTTCACTTCACACTTAACAATGTTTCACTGTTGTTTCACTTCACACTTAACAATGTTTCACTGTTGTTTCACTTCACACTTAACAATGTTTCACTTTGTTTCACTTCACACTTTACAATGTTTCACTATTGTTTCACACCACACTTTACAATGTTTCACTGTTGTTTCACACCATACCTAACAATATTTTACTGTTGTTTCACACCATACCTAACTATGTTTTACTGTTGTTTCACACCACACTTAGCAATGTTTTATTGTTTCACAACACAACAATGTTTCATTGTTGTTTCACACCGCACTTAACAATGTTTTACTGTTGTTTAATATAACATTTAACAATGTCTTATTGTTGTTTCACACCACACTTAACAATGTTTTATTGTTTCACATCACACTTAACAATGTCTCAACTGCCCAACTCCACCGGACATTTTTGTTTTGATTTTGTCAATGTCAGCATTCAGGGTAACATTAAAGATAGGAAAAAATTCTTTTAATGACCTGATATATTTATTCATAAATTCCTCAGATTTTCTTCATGTATTTAAAATAGCATTCACATAATACATGCTCTTTCCAATAAAAATCACATCCTGTATTTAAAAAATGAATATAAACCCATAAAATTCAACTGACTTTAACATATCTAAATCAGGCAAAGTTTCATTTTTGTTGTTTCAAAACATTCATCTCTGAATTGTCCACATGCCTGATATATCGGGTGATCTCGACCCATTTTTAGCTTGTCACATTGCATTCTCGGCTTTGACACATATGATCATGAACAGCCTAACTCCACCGGACATGGCAGCAAGATTGTAAAAAGTGAGGTACGCATACTTTTCACAGTTATTTTGTTTTGATTTTGCCAATGTCAGCATTCAGGGTAACAATAAAGATCGGGGAAAATTCTTTTAGTGACCTGATATTTTTATTCATATATTCCTCAGATTTTCTTCAGGTATTTAAAATAGCATTATAAAGAATACCTTTTACATAATACATGCTCTTACCAATAGAAATCAGGTCCTGTATTTTAAAAAATGAATACAAAACACATAAAAATCGACTGACTTTAACATAGTCTGAGCATATAAAGGACCGAGATTCCCTGACCGAATTACGAAGTACATTTGTTTTGGCGAAAGAGTTTATCTGAACGGTCATTGCATACGGAAATACAGCTGGATTTTTTAAGGTATAGGAAAACTTAAATTCTAATAAAACAAAAAGCTTCGAAAAGAAAATCTTTTATAACACTTTACGTTTTATCATATTCTCCACTATATGTCAAGAAACAAAAATAATCATCATGACAGCTTACATCGCTTTTAGTTTGACTATGTTTTATTGTTGTTTCACACCACACTTAACAATGTTTTACTGTTGTTTCACACAACACTTTACAAAACCTCATTGTTGTTTAAAACCACAATGTTTTACTGTTGTTTCACACCACCATTAATGCTGTTTTATTGTTGTTTCACGCCACACTTAACAATGTCTTATTGTTGTTTCACAACACACTTATTCTTAAGACTAAGTGTGTTTTATTGTTGTTTCACACTTAACAATATTTTATTGTTGTTTCACACCACACTTAACAATGTTTTATTGTTGTTTCACACAACACTTTACAACATCTCATTGTTGTTTAAAACCACCAATGTTTTACTGTTGTTTCACACCACCATTAATGCTGTCTTATTGTTGTTTCACAACACACTTATTCTTAAGACTAAGTGTGTTTTATTGTTGTTTCACACTTAACAATATTTTATTGTTTTTTCACACCACACTTAACAATGTAGAATGCTTTATTATTGCTTCACACCACACTAAACATTTTTTCAACCATATATTAATCGTAGAAAAATGTTTATAACAATATTCCCAAGAAAAGATCACCTGTCTTCCACAAGTAAACTGGAAACTTGCAAACTCTGAAAAATCAATTTCTAGCTTCTAAATTATAAATTAGGGACAGTTTTTGTCCTCTCAAAAGTATGAAATTGACAGACAGAGACTGATACTCTAGAATATATTAACTGACAATAGGGTGTCATGTTCCATCCCCTGGTGATTGTAGTATCCTAAAAATAAAAAGTCAATTAGATTAAAGAAGTAGAGCACTTTCCAAAATTATTGGCAGTCCATAACTATCGGCAGCAAAGTCTGATAAAGCTCAATTTTTTAAAGTAGGTCAAACTCCAAGGTCCAATGTCAAGGTACCATTGTCTGTGAAACGACAGTTTATCTCCTATCTGTATTTCATTTATATCACAAATGTTGGATGCTTTTAAAAATATTATTTAACATAATTTTTTCCCAAAAGGATAAGCAATGCATATTACTGATGGACAGATGGAAATTATCGTAGCCAAAATCCCATCAAATGATGGGCAAATAAAACCAAAATAAATTCCTATATTACATATAGGATTTTTAGAAAGTAAGGGAACATAGAAATAATGATTTTTATAAATATATTTGGTCTATATTTTTATAGAAATATTGAATCTTTAATTTGAACAAAATCATAATATTTCATGATATCATGAAATGAATATGTTAATATTTGTAATAAAGTTTTAGTTTCCAAACAATTTTTTTTTACTTTATCTTGTGGTAAATCTAAAGAGTGTTGGGTCCTTGAATTTAACTTTGTTATTATCTGTTAATGGTGGGCTAAAAAAAGTCCATGATGTTTTAAAAATCGGTCTAGTCTTATTACTACTGCAAGTGTTGAGGGAAACAACAATCAAATAAATGATTGGATGAGGGCAATTAACACTCAGTATTGTTAGTTGTATACATATATAGTTGGGTCATTAAAAAATGCAAGTGCATTGTTTGCCTTAAAATAGCCTATTCATCAGGGCAAGTTGAAAATTACTTTCAGTTTGCCCTGGGCTACCTGACTCCAAAAGTATTTGTCCAGCCCTGATTTGCATTCTATTTTTTTATTACATGTAGATAATAATTTACAAAGATGAATTATGAAAGTATGAGTCATCAAAGTCAATTACACAGAAATCTGGTTGATGAATTGATAAACATGTATATATACATGTATATTGTATCTCTATCAAAATAAACATGTACATATACATATATATATATATATATATATATACATGTATATTGTATCTGTATCAAAATAAACATGTATGTATACATATACATATATACATGTATATTGTATCTCTATCAAAATAAACATGTACGTATACATATATATATATATATATATATATATATATATATATATATATATATATATATATATATATATTGTATCTCTATCAAAATAAACATGTACGTATACATATATATACATTTATATTGTATCTCTATCAAAATAAACATGTACGTATATATATATATATATATATATATATATATATATATATATATATATATATATATATATACATATATTATATATATATATATATATATATATATATATATATATATATATATATATATATGTATATTGTATCTCTATCAAAATAAAAATGTATGTATACATACATATATAATATATATATATATATATATATATTTATACATGTATATTGTATCTCTATCAAAATAAACATGTACGTATACATATATATAAATACATGTATATTATACCTCTATCAAAATAAACATGTACATATACATATATATAAATACATGTATATTGTATCTTTATCAAATTCAGTTAGCATTTTGTTAGGTTAATGCTTTACCTTGGAAGTGCTTGTTAGTAACAATGTTACTAATGAAGTCCCATAACTCAGTCAAGAGATACCCAGATGTTTGGATAATAATGTATACTGTTATATATTTTACATGTATCTGGCAAGGGATATAGAAGATGAAAGTCATGAAAGTTGCATGTATTTCTCTTCCGCCATCACCCTTTTGTCAGGAGAAAGTAATTACTACTCATATGACCCAATTTCTAATAAAAGTAAAATACATGTATAGAGATTCTCATACAAAAACTATTTTGATTTTTAAGTTGAAATGATCAAACGAACTAGAATATTTATTATGGCGGTATATAATAGACACGCAATATGTCATTTTCGAGATCCTCCACAGACCACTCTCTGTCATATGACTTTCATTATCATGTGACAGAATTTAGGGCATATTTTTTACCAAATGGCGGGCACCATACAGTAGTCTTCGTATCAGCTGATAAATGATAAGTTCAGATTGATACAAAAAGTCCTACAATGAATATTTTATCTTATAAACATTCTCCTATATCTTAGAGTTGTTGGCTAGGTGTATACTCCTGATTTGACTCAAAGTTGACATCAGTGTCAGTGACAACGTATCATAGACCTAAAGGCTATAAATGCGCTTCAGTTGTTGGTTCATATTTTTATTACGAAATTCGTTTAAATGAATTGTCGTCCATTTCTTTAAAACAAACAATGTTTTGTTTTACTGATATTTTTTTTAAACAGATAAAAAAAATTTGGGAAAACGAAACATTTTTTTCGTTCTCCCGAATTTATTCATCAGAAATTTTTTTTGAGAAAACAGAAATATGCTTTGTTATTTCGATATAATATTTCATCTAACTTAACATAAAGGTTCATGAAGATTAGTTATCTGATAATGTATTATAAAATACACCAATTATGAAAGCTACTCTAACTATGCATGTGTGAAATATCTGAGTGTATCATTTGATGTAAATTTGTAATCAGGCACTGCATACTGATGTACATTTACTAGTACTACACAGTTATCCTTTCTGTGTTAAAATGTTAACCACACAAGATATCAGTTTGTTCCCCTACCCACAAGATATTTTTTCATCTGTTGGGGAAAAAATGGAGAAAAAGATGAAACATATTTTTCATTTTCCCCAAAATATTTTTTTCAGGGTTTCAAGTGCTCTTTCTTTCAAAAATAGGGCTCTAATTTCCCAGATATCAGTGTTCTAAATAAGATATTTGATATGGGAAACAAATTTGTAATTGGGGAAATAGGAAAGATGGCCGGGTGTTTGGAGGTACAGGGAAGCTTTGCCCCCAGCTGAAAATGAAAATATGCATTTTAAAATCATTTTTCTAATCTCTCAAATAACCTAAAATACCAAGTTTTAAAAAATAATGTTTTTTTAATCATGTTTTCAAGTCATTTTTTTCCATAGCCAGTGTTTGACCTCAAATGAATGAAGCCAACAGAAGTGAAAGAAGGGGAATGCCATTATAATAATGATACAATTTTAACTGCTGTATTATAAAACGTTTAAATTCAATGCTTCCAAAGAAATGGACAAACATGTACATGTTATTTTCTAAGCACATGTAAATCTAAATCCTAAGGGTAGGGCTAGGAATTTCTTTTAAATTAATTTTATGCTTGACTCCATAGAGATACTACATGTACACTCACATGCCAAAAGTATGTCAACTTTTAATATTTTCCCATTGCTTTTATTACAGTCATGGACATAGGCAGATTAACTGTCTAGTCCAATAGCTAGCTTTTGTGGCTGGACAATTTATATCCATGTACTGAAGTTAAGCAACAGCAAACGGGGTCAGCATCTGGATGGGTGACAATCAAGGTGATGCGCTTGGTCGACCTCCGGCATGTTACACAATGTTCATTTGCTGGCAGCAGTGGGATGCTTGAAATCCAAGAGATACAGCTGAGGGCCATAGTGTAAGCTGTGGATTTCAGGTTTAACCCATGAAGATTCGCATTAAAGCTTGTCAGTAGAGGGGGTAATGTAACAGCAGGGTTTTTTCTATAGTATTGTGATGGTTTTTGGTTATTCCCTTAAGCTTTTTCCAGTACTGTTAGGTGATTTCTATTCGTGCAACACTGGCCGGGCCTGACCCAACCGGGGTTGACCGACTGGGATGTCAAGATTTGTTTTCATTGCATCATTATTGAGAGACTGATAGCAGAAGACAGATGTCTTACATAAAAGAGATACTTCTTCACTGTAATTTTTTTCTATCGTCTAACGTTTACAGATTATTTTGTTTGGAAATATTTTAAAATAATCCTACTTTACAATAGGCCTTTTATTTTCCGTAATTGCACAAATATTTCATTAGAACATATTTCATAATCTAGCCTAGATTCACTGCCATTACACTCCTGCTTTGATGCTCTATTTCCAAATCTTATTAGATCTAACACTGTTACAAATAATTCATGTTTATAATTGTAAGTAGCATAGAAGTCATATCATTAAACGCTTCATTTATAAATATATCCTGAAAGAATCAGTAAGAATTTCAAGATCTAGACAACGACATGGGAAAACCTAAGTCCTATTACAGTAATGAGTATCCATGCCAAAATGTATGTACAGTAAAACCTATTACAGCGGTCACCTCAATATATGGATAGGTGTCTATAAAGGCCAGTTTTGAAAAGTACTACAACTGCATACTTCAACTCAGGGGTTAATAGTCCCTTTTTGGGACAGGGTCCTAGACACTTCCAATTGGGAAATTTATGTCGCAATGAGACAAATTGGGAAAAAAGTAACTATGGTCATTTAATTCATAAGAATCAAAGACACAAAACTTATGATCAATTCAGCTTCTCTTTTTTAACTGACATCATGGTTTTCATCTGCAGAACTTAAAGTGCAGTTCATACATGTACTAAATTCTCCTGTTTATTGTTTAATACTGAATGTGAACTACATTGTACATGGTGAACATAATTGGGAAATTTTTGCTCAAAATTGGGGAAAATTAGCAGATTTTGCATTGGGAATGGGTCCTTTTACCAGACCCACATGCTGATGATATTAATCATTACAACTTAATTAAACCTGTGTAAAAAGGTAACTTGCACATAAAGGCCAATATTTTTTGGTCCTTTGGGTGGCCCCTATATATAGGTTTTATTGTATTTTTTTCAAATTTGATGAAAAAATTCTTAATGTGATGTTGAGCTCATGACTGCAGGAAAAAAAAAAATAATATAGGGGGAAATGCATTTAGTTTACATGTGTGCACATAATTTTTCCCCATATGACACACATTCACGTTAAAATTCCCAATTGTGTTGCCAGTGGCATTTCCCCAAAATTGACAGAAAAAGGCCTGAACAGTTATGGATATAGGCAGATTAACTGTCTAGCACAATTGCTATTTTTTGTGGCTGGACGGTAAGCATTTATATCCATGTACTGAAGTTAAGCAACAGCAAACACGGTTTGAATTTGGGTGGGTAAAAATCTGATGCTCTAGGTCGACCTTCAGCACATTACATTTTCTGTGTTAAATCAACTTTTTTTTTAAAAATTGGCCTGACTCATATATTCAATGAAATATTGTAAACATTTGCACAACTGTGTGATAGTCTGTGGACTATCTTTCTGAATTGGTTTGGAATGTGTCAATTTCTTTTTTAATAAAATGCAAGTACATTGTATTGATATGTAACAAGTAAAATTTGTAGCGACATTCCTTCTTTGTTCTTACATATACTTAGTGGCATCAACAAAATACTTATTGTAAAGAAAAACTTTGCTTCTCAGAAATAAAGCTTCAAAGAAATTTCAACCCAAAACCAGAAAAAAATAAAAATACTTTCTACTAAACATATGAAATTTCGCATGAATTGATAAAACCATTAAATCATGACATTTATTGGAAAAAAAGTTCATTTAACAAAGAAAGCTATGGGAAAATGAAAAAAGTTTACATACATTTGGCACACAATTGCAATAGTAAGATGTACATTTATGTATATGTATACAATACACATGTATTATTGTACTTGGCCTCACAGTTTCAGTCAGGATGAATTTACCATATATAAAATCCAAATTTTCAAATACATTTTGTACTATTATGATGTAGGGTGAGAGCAATAATTGACTCAGGAAAATAAAATATTTGAACATCATTACTATAATTCTTGATGTGTGGTATGGATTTTGAATTGAATATACATGTACTTGATTCTTATCAATTCTTTCCAATTTTCACCTCTGTTAATAAATTGTCATGCAAAACTGTCATGGCAACTGTCAGTGTTAACTTTGGTTGTAGTTCATAGCAAATACGTGAAGAATAATTGAAAATTATTAAGCTTTTAAAATACAAAAACTAAGTAAACAAGAGGCCCAAGTGGGCTCAATTCCCTCATCTGAGAACCCTCTACAAATATTTAAAGGAAACCAAGAAATATGATAAAGGAAGGTGATTACTTGTTTCATGTTTCCTCAAACCCCCCTCATTGATATTGGTTTCAAAGAACAAACTGACCATGTGACAAATTATCCCCCTCTTTTTCAGTTTAAGAAATTCAAAAATACTAAATTTTTAGTATGGAATTTATGTGATAGGGGTCTAATTTTTTTTTATGCAGTCTGTGAGTATTTATAAAGATCTACATTTTGTATAGCAAGTGAAAGTTGAAGCTTCATTTCCTTCTTTGTTCATAGCAGCAATATAGAATTTTTATAAAGCCTAAATAGTAACTGACTTCATATATCGCCGAGTCTATTTACCTTCATCCAATTTTGGTTAAAAATTCTTTGAGGCTTTATTTCCGAACTAATTCATGACATTATCACAACCCTAATCATAGTTACCATGAACAGTGTGAGTAGATCTATACATGTAAGATTTATCTATATGTTACGATTTCGCCTGAATTGAAGAAAGCATTTAACACTTGTGACAGCTACATATACTGTACTGTAATGGCAGCTATATATATATATATGAGCCAGCGGATGAGAAAAGAGTCCTTACAACATAACCAATGAAATGTCAGAAAACAAGGAATTCAGTCTCATGTTATATTTCTAATTTTGTAGATTTTTGGCACCAAAAGCAAAAAGAGTTGCTTTGGCCTGTGCTCATTCTCATATTATAGTTTTTAAATCCACATATGTTCCAATTTCTGAAAACATGAAAACAAGGATTTCCTCAAAATTGTCCCAAGAACCCTTTCCTCAGCCACTGGCTCAATTATAATATTGCTGGTAACTGTAATTCGTCATACCAGCGATATATGTTAGGTTCATGATCATATCGCAGGTCATATTGACATGTCTGATTCACATAAGGTGGCGGTGCAGAGTCACATTTCGATTATCATACAGATGATTCTACTCACATTTCAGTTATGAAAAGCTACAAGGGAAAAATGTTTTATTATATTTTTTATAAGATATATCAATGAAATGATAAATATTATTTCTCACTATGTTTTAAACTAATTAAACAGTACAGTAAAACCTGTATATAGGGGTCACTTAAGGGACTGACTGATTTTGGCCCCTATAGACAGGTGGTCCCTATATAGAGGGTCGGCCATGATGGTTTAAGTGTACCAAAATCATTTTTCTATATTGATATGTGCATGTCTTGCAAACTGACAATACTTGACACTTGTACATATGCAATAATAACCACATGTCCAAATGTAAATACCATATACATGCATATATAAATAAATCAACAGACACAAAAAATGCAGTTAAAAATGTAACTAATTTATTAAATAAATTCCAACAAAATTTCAACGTTTTTTCTTAAATTAAAGAAATCTATTTGTACCTTGTAAATAAAACGCTAATTTCCTATTGTTTTACTGAGTTGAGTAACTGCATTCATACATGGTAATTGCTATAATCATAGACTCATGTAGGATGTGGGCCTGACACGGTTTCGTTTAATCTTAAGTCGCACGTCGAAAGCCATCTCTTTGTTTAAATTATCCAATTAACCAATTAAGTACCCTCCAGGTGTATACCTCACCTGGAGATTTGTTTATACAAGCTCTCGGTGTACAAATATCAGTCCCTGTAATAAACAAAGTCGTCTCGCTTCAAAGTGTAACATCAATTGAATGGAAAGTCTAAATGAGATCCGAATCACCGAAAGCACGCTATATGTAAAAGTACGATATGCTTCGAAAGAAGTAGCAAGAGGGATAACTCTGATTTACTCAACCTCATGGTTCATTGGAATGGCCGCTATACGAAGAAAACTGCAATCGCTGGGCCGTAAATTAGTGACCGCTGACCGCGTTGAGCAGGTGACCGCTATGTAGAGGGACATTATATAGTAAAATACAATGGGGATACTTCAGACTGACCGCTAAGAGCAGGGTCGCGCTATAAACAGGTGACCGCTATGGCAGTTTTTACTGTACTTTGATTGGCTAAATGAAAAATATCGATGTAAACTGGGATATTTTTCATTAAACCAATCAAAATACAATGCCAGGCCACTAATGAAAATCTGATTAATTATTCCCATCTATAATGTAATAATAATTTCCAATTCATTGTTTGATTATAAACTGATCACATTTGCTAACAAATACCAATAAATGCTGATGCCGTGGTAAAAACTTTTGAACACATACTGTACTGTAGATATGATGAATCAAGATTTGTTTGTTTATTGTTGTTTAATGTCCCACTCAAGAATCTTTCACTTATGTGGAGTCTCCACCAAATGCCAATGAAGGGCTTCAAATTTATACCTATGCTTGGCACTTACGGCCATTGAGCAGTGAGGTTTCTTTAACGTGCTGACACCTACTGTGACACAGGACCTTGGTATTTACTGTCTCAGTCAGAAGGACAGGAAACCAACCTGCCATCAGCTGGATCTATCAAAATGGGAGTTTCGTGTGAGCTATTTATAACGTTGTATCAAAGCTAAACAAAATGGCTCCATACTGACTTGTTCTATCTTGAATAAAAAGCAGGTGATATTATGTTTAGATGGAGTGGGTTTAGTGGTCGAAAGGCAGTGGAAATGTTTAATGTATCCCCTATATACATGTACATGATGTAGGTCAACAGTTCAAATGTTTTTAAAAGATTCGGTGACACTGGAGATTCAGTACAGAAAATTCAAATTGGGAAAACTTCAAAGCGAATTTGCTGTCCAGGTCTATCGATAATTTTGGCTTTGGGGCATCAAGTGATGTATTTCAATCAAAACCACAGGGGTCCGGACTGTGGAAATCTTTTTTAGAGCATAATATTTTTCTCCAGGCTCCAGTTTTCATTAAGTATATTACTCTCTAAAAAGATTTCTGAATCCCTGTGTCAAACCGAAGTTTGTTTACATTTCACAAGTCAAAGACTAGCCTACATTTACAGAACATCTGGTAAATCTAGGGCCTAACAGAGCTTAACTGGAAAATGTAATAAATAGTATATTTAACAGTTGTTTTTAATAACACGTTTATTACATTGAGTGAGGCAGGAGAATACATATTTAACACTCATACTACACACAAGTGTTAAATATGTATTCTCCTGCATCACCCGTGTCAAATATCCTCGATTTATTCCTTGCTGGATATCTGTTATGTATTGTGTCAAGTAGGAAGGATTACTCTATTCAGTGTAATTTTAATGTTAGGCCTATGCTTTATTAACTAAAATTTAAACTCGCCCAGTTTATGAAAGGGTTAAAACAAAACTCCATCCCGCCTGTTACAGTATGGATTTTACTAGCATTCCCGTGAAAAAGTTCATTTTACAATTAGATCTAATAGATGATAGATCAATTTTTTTCTTGTAGATCTTGATATTACATTTACATAGCTTACGCTTTTGGAAAATGGCATTAATTCAATAATTGACATACTTTTGACACGCGGGCGTGCCTGAATGATAGAAAAAAGAGAATATAATATTGACATTGTTAACTGATTTGATAGATCTACTTGTTAATTACCTTTACGTCTTAGAAAACAGCTCGGAACATAAGCATTTATCACACGTGTTCAACACGGTGTTGTTGTCTGTAAAATTCAGGGCGTTTCGACTCGAGAATCGTTTCGATCCCGGATATTTCGATACTACAAAGACGAGCCAAAATTGATGCATATATATATATACATATATATGTACTTCATAGGAATTCACAATTTTTCAAAAACATTCATGGAAGGTCATTTAAAAGTGTTGATAAACTTATACCATTAAACTAAAACTATCTTACTGGTTCACTTTGTATTTGCTTTCAAGAGTCAACAATTTCAACAGAAAAAAAATCTTTATGTCACCATTCCCTATTTACACATATTGACATTGAAATTTCCTATCCTGTGCATCAAGTTGTTAAATTTAACGTGAAGTTAACGTGAAGGCAAAATAATATAGTCCTATAATCTAAGCCTTCGTCGATTTACTCTCAACGTTTTGTATCGGATAGGCTGATAGACCTACTTATTATTACTATTAATGCAGAAGCGAAGGGGGGGGGCACAACAATTTAAAATATTAAGAATGGATTACAGGGGCGGATCCAGGAATTTTCTCGGGGGGGGGGGGGGGGCCCCCCCCCCCCCCCCCCCCCCCCCCCCCACCCCCCCCCCCCCCCCCCCCCCCCCCCCCCCCCCCCCCCCGGACAAGACGCCATGCGCCTGAAAATGGTGCATTCTTTTGTTCAGTGGTGTAGGAAGCAAATCCAAAGGTGGATTTATGAGGGGTTAGGATTGAGGTCGGTGATATTAATTAAACTTGTTTATACTTTAAAAATTTAAATTTAAACTTATATTAAAACTTTTGAAACTGGGGGCACAGGTGTGTTTGGTGCGCCCCCCCCCCCCCCCCACACACACACACACACACTTTTTGACGTAATTTCTTTTATTACACATCCACAATTTTTTTTTAAATAGTTGATTCTTTTAAAAGCAGTAGTTATAATTCTTGATAATTGATTTCCGGAATCCGTACTTATTATTTCCAAAACAATTACATCATATATACTCTTCTTTCCCTGTTGCCGATCATTTCGGTAAAGAAACTTTCCTCAGCTTGTATGAATATGAATATTTATTTGTAAATTTTGTATCAAAATGTAAGTTAAATCTCACCAATTATTTACACCGTTTTACATGTATGTAAGCGTAGGCAGCCAGGAGTGCCCCATCCCCACAATTTCTGACATACCAATATTGCCAACACGTCTGGAATCCGGAAAAAGGATTCCCAGAACTTTTAAAAATCAAAAAATTTCTGAACTCCCTCATCATGCTCATGCATTTGTATTTGCTGATACTCAATAATTTATTTTTTATAAATGATACGCTTGTTTGTTTGTTTATTGTTGTTTAACGTCCCACTCAAGAATCTTTCACTCATATAGATACGTCACCAAATGCCGGTGAAGGGCTTCAAATTTTGGCCTATGCTCGGCACTTAATGCCATTGAGCAATCAGGGTTCTTTAACGTGCCGACACCTACTGCGACACGGGACCTCGATTATCTACTGTCTCATCCGAAGGACAGGAAACCAACCTGCCGTCGGCTGGACTCGAACTCACGACCTCACGATCAAGAGTCGAGCGCGCTACCAACTGATGAATGATACGCATGTCAATTTAATGCAATATCTAGCCGGAATTAAAACGAGTCGCAATGTGATAATTAACTCTCTGGGCTTTAATAACTGAACATTTCTTGGAAGCATAACCTCGATCACACGGAAATGGCGATTTTTGTGTCTGGAAGCTAGATGATACCTCTTCGGATATCCGAATTAATCCATCAACGATATTTTAAACGATAAAGAGGTCATAATTCAATTTATTGAAGATATTTGGCCAAACTTCAGTCCCGATTTTAGTAATTTTTTGCTGATCCAACCTTCTTTTGAGAAGGATAATCAAAGTGGTTTGCGGAATGCTTTGCGTATTTTCGCGTCTAGATGCAGAAAAAAGGGATTCCAAATTAAAAAAATATATATCTGAAAGATGCGTAAAACCCTACCCATAAAGAAATATTGTCTCACAATTAAGCAAACACTTGGAAATATGTGCAGTGATGAGGGAGAAAGTGCGCCTAAATTTGATAGATAAGTGTAAAATCTTTCATTTTTTTTATAAAAAGTATAAAAAGACAAATTTCCAAAAATTTATTTTACTTTATTTAAGATTTACAACACTCTAACTTGAAATCACCACTCTACTATTGATGAGGTATGCATTGCATAAAACATTTTAATTTAAGTTTAAATTTTGATTTTTAAAGAATTAACAAGTTTGATTTGTGTCACCATCCTCAATCCTAACCCCTTATAAAACCACCTTTGGATTTGTTTCCTACACCACTGCTCGAAGAACGCGCCATTTTCACGCGCATGGCGTCCCCCCCCCCCCCCCAGAATAATTACGCCCCCTCTTTGAAAATTCCTGGACCCGCCCCTGTAATTCACTCGCAATATTTGGAACGGCTGTGGTCCCCCCACACACACTTTTCTAAACCTAGCTACTCCACTGAGCATAGTAAGAATAGTTATTGATCCAGATTTCTTTTCCTCAATATTGATATTCGTAGGTTGTGTCCAGTATTTCTAAACAGTTAGAGACCTATTATACATTACTAGTAAAGATACGAGAAATTCTTAAAAGCTGATTTTTTCAGTGATATGACAATGTTGGGGCCGAAAAGGCACATAGGGGTCGAAGTGACAAAGGGCCGAAATGGCGAAAAGCCGAAACGACTGGTGGTCGAACTGACAAAGGGCCGAAACGTCTGGCAACCAATCGATTACAGTCTATTTCAATTTACTCCCGATTTATACCTTACTATAAAGCGGGGTCATTTTCTCAATGCTTCCATTCATGATGCAGAACCGGAAGTGAAATTTCTGTATTAGACGGGTTATTTCTGTATTAACCGGTTTTTCTGTCAGTAATAGCCCTGTATTATTGACCAGTTCTCAGACACACGAAGACGTATTAAATGGACAATTTCCAGTGTGATACAGTTATTTCAAATATTCGGCTGAAAATCACTCCCCCTTTTTTGGTTTGTTTGTTTGTTTATTGTTGTTAAACGTCCCACTCAAGAATCTTTCACCCACATGGAGACGTCACCAAATGCCAGTGAAGAGCTTCAAATTTTGGTCTATGCTCGGCACTTACGGCCATTGAGCAGTGAGGGTTCTTTAACGTGCCGACACCAACTGCGACAAGGGAAAGTCATTTACCATAGGTGCAGAATTTTGTCCATTAACATAAATATGCATGTAGCCTGTATCGTAGCATAGGCGTGGGAGGGGGGGGGGGGGGGGGCCCCCCCCCCCCCCCCCCACTTTTTTTGCAAAAAATAGGCATAGGTGTTGAAAAGAAAGACGTTTCTGGCGTGTGTGTGTTTTAAGTTGGTTTAGCCCCCCCCCCCCCGCTCTAGATAAGTAGGCCGATACTATTTTCAGATAATAACTTTATTCATCTAAAATGATGGAGGTCTGAAACATACAATGAACACAAATATAATATAACAATTCAACTATCTGTTGGATAAATCTAAGATGCACTAATGACTAAATTATGATTATAAAATACACTATCCTCTATCCCTCCCCGAGTCATTTGTGTTATTGGTGATGATTACAGATAGGATGATGTTCTTTTCAAAGCACATATTACTAGATAGTGGCTTTATACTGTCTTTACACTATGACCTCAAATCATATGGGAGAATGAAATAAAAATATGAATAAAAATGTTGTACATAAAACAGAAAACGTAGAAACAGTTATGAGCCATCATTGGGTAGACTGCACTTTGGTTCGGGGATTGTTCTGCCCAGTTCAATGCTCGTAATCACTGAGCCATTTTGGTTCTTGTCGTGGGCGACTGGAGCGTCTTGGAATCTGGTCGAAGGAGGGTTGTTCTGAGCCTTTAGGTGTCACGCTTATTTTCGGTGTAGTTGCTACCGTGGATGGAGGCGTTGGAGCCTGCGGTGTGGGAGGTGGCCTGGTAGACGCAGGCGTGAGAGGTTGACTGTCATTCACTGGTGGTGGTCTGTCCATGACTGATGGCATTGGTGGTTTAGGCTGTGTGATATGAGGTGAGCTACCCTGCTCAGTTGGTGAAGCTGGTGCATGCTCACTGTTCTGCAGTCTCAAGTCTGTGCCAGGCTGACATGGAACGGCTGGGGTTATTGGTATCCCACTCACTGGTGTAGGTGGGTTAATATCTCCTCCTTTGAAGTAATATCTCAAGTCTTGGTCAATGGTATGTTTTCGAGGAGGTGAATGCACCGGCATGTACTTTCGTAGGAACTTCCTGTTGCGTAGTGTCACTCTGCCTGATCCGTCCATGCGTACAACATACTGGTCATATTGGTGAACTTCAATGACAGTTCCAGTTTTGTCCCATTTTCTTGGACAAGGGCCAGTTTGATTTTGGATCCTGACCTTGTCTCCTACTATGAGAGGTGGCAGCCGCTTTGTATGTTCAGCTAAGCGTTCGGCAGTTTTCATGTGTCGGTTGCGTAAAGCTTCCTCTCTCAGGGTAAGTGTGTCATTCCATGTCTCATGAGGTTTGTAGCGGCCAGGCAAGATTGGGATGAAGTCTCGGATCGCCCGCCCAAAGACACACATTGCTGGAGATAATTTTGTGTCTCTGTCCGGAGTGTTTCGATACTGCAACATGGCACGCTGAAAGGCGTCGGTGTCTAGTTCACCATTTGGTCCAGTGTTGTCTGTAATCATGCGTTTCACAATCTTCACTCCAACTTCTGCTCTACAATTGCTATGTGGAAAAGCTACAGATGAGAGCCTATGATGTACACTCCAGGTCTTAAGGAAATCTCTGGTTGTTGAAGCTGTGAACTCTGGACCGCCATCTGAGGATAACTCATCTGCTATTCCCAAATGTGACGAATGTACGCCGTAAGCAGTCAATGAGGCCAGAGGCACCACTGTGTGCCCTTTCGACGATGGGCCAGTTTGAGTATCTATCAACAATCACCAGGTAATTACCGCCTTTGTAGTGAAAGAAGTCCGCACATACACACTGAAATGGATACAAGGGGTGAATGGGTGGCGTTGGTGGCGCACTTGGTTGAGATGGAGCATTTCGGTTGCAATGATTGCAAGAGTTTCTGAGTTTGGTGATGTCATTGCTTATACCAGGCCAAAACACGGATGTTTCTGCTCTTGACGTCATGGATGAAATGCCTTGATGTGCAGAGTGCAACGCTGTAAGCACATCTTTTCTCAGTGACGGTGGCACCACTATCCTGTCTTTGTATATAATGACACCATCAACAGTGGAAAGGTAGTTGCGGTACTGATGGTATTCTCACAAGGAAGGCGGCAGATCATTTCGGATGTCCGACATTCCACTTTCAATTTGCTGAACTAGCTTGAACATGTCCTCGTCGCTGGCTGTTGCAGTTCTAATCTTGTCCCAGGAGATACACTGCAATGATGTGACTGAAGACAAGGCTGATGAGTAGAATATGGCTTCACCACATTGCGAGGTTGTGTGTAGCACTCCAGTCATAACATTCGAGGCTTTGTGCTGCAGTGTTGGGATGGTTTGTGACACCTCACGCTGGTTGTAGCTATCAACAGAAGCTATGTCATCAATGAGAACCATGTTGTCAGGCTTTCCAACTGGGTGGCGAGATACGGTATCAGCAGCACGGTGTTTGGCACCAGGCACGTGTAGCATTGTGAAATTGTACCTTAGAGTCTTTTCTTTCAGATTGCGAAGTCTTGAATTGGGGATGTCTTCCAGCGATCTGTCCCCAAAAAGCTTGATCAAGGGCTTGTGGTCTACTGCGATGATCAACTTGTCACATCCCAGAACAAAGTATCTTGCTTTCTCCAAGGCGTCAGCAACTGCAAGGGCTTCACCTTCAACAGGTGCGTATCTGGATTCTGTGGGGCTGGTGAACCTGCTACCAACAAGAGTTATCTTCCACCCGTCTTGGCAACAGAAGGGCATAGTTTTTATGCATGTGCAGTGTTTTTGGAACAGCCAGAATCCAATGCCATTCTTCGACCAGTCTGTAGCTAGACAAGTTGGTTTGTGTTTGTCGAATATCTGGACACCATGTTCAATTTCACTGATGATGACTGCTTTCGATTCTTGAAAAAGACGTTCCCGTGTGTCGTTCCAGTTGAATGGAGTCCCAGGTTTCAACAGTTGTCTGAATGCTTGCATCCTGTCAGTCATGCTGAAGGCGTATGATACCTGGTTTACGAGGCCAAACCATGATCTCATGTCCGTAATGTTCTTCGGTGAAGGAAAGTCTAAGATTGCTTCAAGATAGCGACTACATGGTCGCACGCTGTCTGGAGTAATTTCAAAGCCAGCGAACTCTACAGTGTCATGAGCAAAGATGAATTTATCCGGGTTCAAGATAATACCGTTCTTTCCACAGGTTTCCAACCAGTTACAGGATTGAAAGAAACTGTTCTGGATACTGTTTGACCAAAGAAGGGCATCGTCAATGCACTTTGTTTTGTCAGGAATGTCGGCGACAATTTCATCGAAGCGGCGGGTATAGCCATCCCCAGAGGCTATGTATCCTTGAGGTGCAGTTTTATATCTGTACCTGCCCCACGGTGTGATGAAGGTGGTGAGATGTTTGTCCTCTTCTCTGATGGGTACACTGTGATATCCATTCCAGGCATCAAAGACAGTCTTTTTAGTGTGGCGTGGGACGGAGCGAGTCTGATGAAATGGGGACTGAGTGTGATGGGTCTCCCTCACTGCATGAGCATTGAGTGCTTGGAAGTCCACAGTTCGACGCGGGGTGCCATTCCTCTTTGCACAAACCACCATACGGTGACACCAAGTTACCGGTTCTCCAACTGGGACTGGCTCGATGACGCCAAGTTGAACATCCTGATCTAGGCCTGCTTTCACTTCATCCTGCCAATGTAGTGGTACTGGGACAGGTGTGTGATGCGCGACGACAGGTGTAGCTTTAGGGTCGACCATGAGCCGCATCGGTGGGCCTGCCATATGAGGAAGAGTTGATGCTGACATGTATTGAAGGTGCTGGATTTGTACCTGTCTAATATGTACTGTTGAAGTTTCTCTCGGTTAGCTTCAGTTGCAGGAAATGGCAGAGCCGACGGTGGAGAGGGTGGTGATTCACGTTTTGGGCATTTACACTTGTCATTGTCTTTACATGAGGTGAACATAGAGTCTTGAGAAGATGTTGATTCTGATTGGACTTGCGGTGCAGAGTTGCTCTTATCTTCCTGTGAACATGGGGGAACCACACCTTGGCTGATAGTGGTCATTGCTGCTTGATTGTAGCTCTGTGATTCAC
The DNA here is from genome assembly GCA_030159075.1 of Atrina japonica. Taxonomy (NCBI): domain Eukaryota; kingdom Metazoa; phylum Mollusca; class Bivalvia; order Pterioida; family Pinnidae; genus Atrina; species Atrina japonica. The sequence goes on along the minus strand of BROG01000942.1, from coordinate 102,170 downwards.
CGATGGTTGGGAAGTTCTGTGTAATCATGCCAAGTGCTGCACATGCTTCTCTGCTTAGAAACATTTTGTCAGATTTGTCAGTCACATACACAACTTGGGGGTGTTTCATAGGTTTCCCCTCTGGTTCCTTTGCCGGAGATGCGGAGAATAGCTGCTCCGAGAATTCTTATGCCGACATTGTTAGCAGCATGCATCTTCATTGTCACGGGAATTAAGTGTTTCTCTGAGATGCCGAGTCGATGAAGCACTTTGATACCAGCTAGGCAACTTTGGCAGCCTGTGTCAGCCATAGCAGTGATGGTAGTTGTCTTTGGCTTTGGTGTGATCTTTGAGTCTATGCCAAAGTGGTCATAGTCTTTGGGATCAACACGAGCAGTCACCTGAATGAAAGGTTGAGGCTGTGATGACTGGCGCACCCAGGTGTCTGATAGCTGATTGTACAGGTGATGGTCTAGATGAACAAACATGTCTGTCATAGTTTTTGTCATAACTGGTTGCAACACAGAGGTAGTCAAATACAGCACTTTCATGTTCAGTCTTAGTGTCCGTCACTTTTTGTTTGCCTCTGCACACAGCTTCAAAGTGGTTCATTTTTCCGCAGTTGTTGCAGATCTGATCGGATGCCGGACACTCTTTTTTGCGAAGTTGGAGAGTTGCTCTGGCACCGTGACCTCTCTTTCCACAATAAGTGCATGCTGTCTCTCGTTTTTCAGTTTTCTTGGTTAAGACACGTGCAGCATTTCTGTTGCGACGATATGTGCTGCTAGCTGCTTCGGCCCCTTGGGAATCAAGTAGTTTGGATGCAGAGCGTTTGCCAGATTCCTTGGCTTCAACGAACTGAAAAGTTTGTTCAAGAGTCATGCTCTGATTTCTGTCCCCAAGGAGGTCCAGCTGAATGTCAGAGTCATTGAGTCCACGAATAAGTACATCACGTAGGATTGCATCTGTGTAGTTGACTTCATGGCTACAGTTGGGGCACGGTATTAGGAATTTGCATACTCCAGCTTGTCCACGAAGTCGAACACCAAATGAACGCACAGTTTCTTCACGGTCTTGTGTCATATTGTTCAGTGTAACCCGAGCCACCATTGTATTTTTCCTCACGCACTGCCAGAATTCTCATAGCTGTTAGAACATCTTCTTGAGATTTTTCTGTTAGGGAGCCACCGGCTGATCTTGTAAGGCCTCTGCGCAAAGCTTCATCACAGCACTCTAACAGTTGGATTACCAATTCTTTGTCCTTGATTTTGGTAGCTTCAACATAGTCTTTCCCATCGTGATAGGAAGTATGACCAGTCCTCACTTGTACCAGCTGGTGAGATGGTAGGTCGTTTGACTTTTTCTGCCTTGTTACAGCTTGCAGTACTTGCGGGAGTTGTAGTGTGCACAAGCGCATGGGTCGTCAGAAGCGCTGCCACAATAGCTGCGTCAAGATCTGCTGTCTCGAAGTCGCAGTCGGGGATCGGACATTTTACCACTGGCATCCTGCTGGTGTCGTTGATCTTCTGCTGGTGATGATGTTGATCTAGTGGTCTCTCAGTTATGGAATCCGTCCGTTATAGGCATTACTGTACCTCCATCATAGATAAGTAGGCCGATACTATTTTCAGATAATAACTTTATTCATCTAAAATGATGGAGGTCTGAAACATACAATGAACACAAATATAATATAACAATTCAACTATCTGTTGGATAAATCTAAGATGCACTAATGACTAAATTATGATTATAAAATACACTATCCTCTACCCTCCACTTCTAGCGTGTGTGTGTATTAAGTTAGTTTAGCCCCCCCACTTTCAATTTGCTTCCGACGCCTATGCGTAGTGTTTTGTTTATCAAAAGTGGTAGACTTTTTGTTATCCTGACGTTTTGTTGATATCATTTTCTGTAGATCTAGATGTATTTATTTTTTTCATTGATTTTTCTTATGAAAATATTTGGATATAAGTAAACGGTAGTACTTTAGCATGAAAATTTTATTGCCCAAGAAACTGTTAGATGGCAAATCATTGGCAAATTAAATCCTTATTTTTGAATATTGAAAAATCAACGTGCGTAGATCTATATCTTTATATCAGAAAATATTTTTTTTATAATTAAAAAAACGATGTCTACGTGAAACACAAATGCTCTCGGTCCTAAAAATTGTTTATATGTTGCCCCCCCCCCAAAAAAAAATACCACGCCCCACCCCCGGGGCATGTGATGTCAGCGAAGTGCACTTCCAGGGACATTATAGATGTCAGTGAAGTATAACCCTTAGATTAACTTACAGTCCAAGTTCGGTTACTGTATCACAATCCAAACTTTAAATTTTGCAATGCCCTACATTTTGACACCCCCCCCCCCCCCCCCCCCCCAGGGGCATGTGATGTCAGTGAAGTTTGAGCAACCCTTAGAAAATCTACAGTCTATGTTTGGTTACTGTATCACAATCCAAACTTGAAAATATGCACTTTATATGTATAAAGCGGGGCGGAATTACGGACGATTCAAATGCTATTTGTGTCATGTTTTAATATTTGAATTTACTAGGTGGGAGGTAGGCTAAATACAAAAATTAAACATGACAACAGTTGTCATGTTTAATTTTTGTATTTACCTCTCACCTAGTAATTTCAAAAATTAAAACATGACATGTGCCCCCCGTTAAACCTTTCAGGCCTGTGCATTAAAAAAAAAACTCCAACTTCAGCAATGAAAAAAGCAGACATTCAAACATGGTTAACGAAAAATAAAATCAATTATGATGCAAAAATGTAAAAGAATCTGTTGTATGAAATTGTTACAACATAAATCAAATAGCATTGCGGGTGCTGTTATATCAACTGTGCATCTGCCCACACAAACTTCTACAAAATTTTGTACGTATTACAGTCAATGGGTAAAACTTTTGTTAGAAAACCAAAAATTTTCATATTTGCAATTCACTTATTTATAGTTAAATCATAAATATCGCCACAAAATTCAAAGTTTATGAATCAGTATATTTTTAGATATATATCAAAACCCCAGTTTCATTGGAGAGCAAACGGACTATACTTAAATTGCTATAATAGCAGAATCAAGGAATGTTCTTCAAACATACATGATGTACTTGGAAACTCCAAATCATCAAAATAATGATATTTTCAAAAGGTCGTTTGAAAAAAGAAAACAAATTGTTGATCATTCAATTTAAATACCTAGTTGTATTTTCTTTTTAGAACTGATTCATTTTTTCAGAAACGAGTAACTAATAAAGTAATAAAGTCGACCAGGTTCTCCTCAATTTATCCATAGAGGATCAGTTATTCTTATTTGATAATATCATTGTTCCCATATTCTGTTGTATGGATGCGAAGTATGGTGACTTGGGAGTAATGATATTTATCGAAAAAGTGCACTTGAAGTTCTGCAAATTATTTTTTAACCTTAAATCATCTACACCAAATTACATGATTTACGGTGACTTAAGAAGCTCACCATTATACGTACTAATTAAGACAAGAATTGTTTCTTTTTAGTCTAGAATGTTGCTAGGCAAACAAAAAAATACTGTTTTATACATTTTAAATTTTTGTAATGGATATGAAGCCAAATCATCTGCGGATTTAGTGGGGGCGTACGCCCCCCCCCCCCCTAAAATTGTCTTTAATAATAATAATAATAATAATAATAATAATAATAATAATAATAAAAAATAGTTTTAGTGTATAGAAGCCAGGAATGGAAATTATTTTGTTATAAACTATTTTTATTTGATATTTTTATTATTAAACTGCTGCATTTCAAGAAAATTTAAAAATGTTAATTTCAGCATAAAAACATGAAATAGTGAAAATACAGTGTGAAGGAGTAGGGGAACACGGTGGTTTTGTGTCTGAAGATAGAAAATACCTCATGGGTTTCCAGTTAATTGGATTATTCAAAATTTTATTTCGGGAGCTTACTCCCAAGCCCCCTGGTCATCACCGAATTCCACTTCAATTTCAAGTTAGATTAATCTATCAATTAAAAATTTGGGGACAGCCCACTTACCCGAAGGCCCGTTACTCCGAAGGCCCGATACTCTGAAAAACCTGCATTATGCCGTTTGTGTCCAATTTTATGGGGTTTGAGATAACCTTGTGACCTGATGACCGTGACCTGTATTCCAAAAAAGCTGTTTCGGACTTTGTTGCCGCTGGGCATTAATGTTTCTTAAACAAATATTTTTTGTATTGTTTGTAGCATTCCTTTTACATTTTACTATCACAGACTTCACCAAACATCAGGTTTCCTTTTTCTTGAGTTGAAACAGCTTCCACTTACCCTCGTATTTTTGTCAGTTAGCATGTTTTTACCTCAGTATCACATCCTCATTTTTGGCGACAATCTTTTCCCCCCCACCCTCGCTCATTTTTTAGTGTAAGAACAAAAGCGTGATAAAGTGTTTGCACGATACTTCATTCGTGCGTTGTGCGATAGCGAGATAGCATGATAAAGTGTTTGCACGATACTTTATTCGTGCGTTGTGCGATAGCGTGATAAAGTGTTTGCACGATACTTCATTCGTGCATTGTGCGATAGCGTGATAAAGCGATTGCGTGTTGGCGTGCGTATTTGTGAGATGGTGTGTAAGCATGAAAGCACGTATGCACGAACGTTTGTATTTTCCGTCTAGAACAGAAAATTCCGACTACGGACTCAGTACAAATTTCAAGTGTTTTTTAACAGATGTTTAAAACCCGACCCCATTACGATCCAATACTGAAAAAACATTATGTATAGTGACCAGGAAAGGATTCAAGCAGAAACGCAGAGAAAAATAGGTGTAAAACCTTTGGTAAAAAGCCGGAAAATATTCTGCATTTACGACCCTTTAACGCATTTTAACTTCTAGTTAGATTGTGTCTGGAAAACTTCCAAGTTTCATAACTATTTTGTAAAATACTTCACAAATTTTCTGACAATTTGTAAATCCTAGGGCACCATGAAGATAAAAAAAAACACGCCCCCCTCTAAACAAAAATCCTGCATCTACATAAACTTAATGATTATATTAGATCAATGTGGGATATATTATGCTTTAAACAATGTACAACAAATGAATACTAACTGGGTTATAAGCTACAAACTTTGGAGGATCAATGTATTCAAGAATGGTCATTCAAAGATAATACATCACCTAAAGTTTTGATATATAGAAATAAGAATAGTAAAAATAACTTTTAAATGTCAAGGATATATGCATGTTTTATTTAATCTATCAACATGTAAAAACGTATTTTAGCAAGGTTTAGGACAACTAACCACAAACTCGCCATTGAAACTAGAACATGGTTAAATCAAGAGCGTAACGAAAGATAAAATGCATTATATTTTTATTTGTAAAGGAATCACGAATGATTGTAGTAGGTCAAAATTTATAGATTAAGAATTCTATTTTAGATCAAATGTTTTAACATTGTATTCTCAATTTGCAACAGAAAAGGAAATCACTTGAAATTACAAAAATTCTTACAAATTATCAAAGAGAGGGTCAACTTTCCAAGTTAAAAAGTTTTATTATGTATTTACTCATGTAAAGGTTTTGTTTTCCAGATTTACACGTGTTTGAAATGAGCAGTTACACATGCACAAATAGTTTCAAGAATATTTGTAACTCTGTACATTCTCCTTGTTGTGAAATACGACAATTGAGAATATAAAATACTCTTTCTGATTTGGAAATGATATGGATTTATTTTATTTGGATACGAGTTGACATACATGTCTTGATTACGAGTTGTCTTCTCCGATTTGGGCACGAGTTGATTTTAGCACGAGTTCAGTAAAAGAAAATCGAAATCGGGGAACCAGTCTTCTGTTACACGTACTAGTATCTACTTCCTGTGATCAAAACAACAACAGAAAATCCAACCTGACATCCAAAGATTTTATTTTGTAGACCAGACTTCCGACGAGGTAAGCAAAACAAACGTTTTTAGATAGATTATCATTTTCGTTTTTCATCTTATTGTGTGATTGATTTCCAGGAACGAACAATGCAGGAGTTTCTGTTGAAACTTGAAAGCACGAAAGCCGAAGCACGTGTTTATTGATTGAATGAGTGCGTAAAACTATAATGAATGGACGGAGTGCTTCGTCAACCTCGTGTTATGTACTTGAATCTAAATATGGTGGTTCGTGTCACGTATTTTTTAAATACAATTTTCTTTAATTGTTTCTTTATTTGAAATATGGCTGTTTAAATAAATATATTTCATTCGTCGTTATTGTTAAATTTCCAGCTGCAAAACATATTTTAAATGCCTACACTATGGGTCGGACTAATTAGAGACAGAGTACGCTAGACTCCTAGAGTACTCTACAAATTTTAGGAAATGTATACATTATCAAGTAAACAATTTAACATTTTATTGTATTTTTATACTATATCAAATCCGTTTTTGTGATTTTAGAATGATTTATGATCTAAAATGAGATAATTATTTTTATAGGGACTTAAAATATTCAGCCATCCGTTTGTATGGATGTTCCAGATCCTAATTAAAATGGCTAAAATCAAACCATCCAAAATATGTACATCGGAAAATCTAGATTTGTTCTAACATTAACCCAGAAACATTGATAATATTAACTTTCATCGTTTTTGTTTAAAATAACATTTTAATGGGTCAATAATACATGTTCTTAGGCTTTGGGTTTGAATAACGTTTATATATCCCATGGTCATCTACTCATAATTATTTCTTAACGTGTGATCATGACATATATAATTGCTGTGTAAACACACGTGCCATTTTTTTTTTAACTCTGACAGAAGCGAGATTTGAAAATTGTGACATTCGTAACCTGGTCCCCGTCTGACTTCTACATTTTTTCATAAAACCCTGGATAATTTATAACTCAATGTTCAAGTTATCTCCCTTTGCGATTGTAATATGTAGTAAACAAGTGGTCATCAGCTAAAAGTTTTACTTACACCTGTTTATTCCCCTGGTCTGGTGATACGGTCATGGGATTTAAAATGTATAAAGGACTATATATGATAGAGATGCCTATATACCCGCCAATGAAATGAAACTTAAGTATTTCTTGTAAAGTACATGGTTGTACACATTATGAAGTTTAAGACTAGCACTTTACATACACACTGAAAACAAAAGTTTCCTTGTCAGGAAAGTGTCTTAAAATCGACATTAAAATATGTATATTTTCAATATTTTATCTATTTCATTCTATTTTTGAGCCTTTGGGGGTAAAATGAAGTATGAGCACAGCCTTGGACAAGAAAGATATTCCATACTCTGTTGTATATGTTCATTAACTATTTTGTGTTCAAAGAAAAATTTTGTCCAAAGCTGCGTTCAATATAAACAAACAACTTTTCATATGAACAACACGTCCATGTATTACGTCGTTGCTAAGGAGATTCTACTTCCGGTTGTTTTGATGGTCTACAGACGGCGTTCATTTATTTTCATCGAGGACCATACATAATAGAAACAAAGTATACTTGACAAACCAGGAAACCCCACTGCTGTTGCATAGGCTATAAATGGCTACAGTGGGTAGTTTCTTCTCTTTTTATCGCTGCGGCAATCACATTCTTAATACAAACTGGAAAATACTGAGTACTGTAAGCAAAGCGCTAGGCTACAATGCTTTGTTTTTCTTTCATTCTTGGAATTCTCTGTCGATAGATCTGCTTGACAACTTTTCACTAAAGATAAGTAGGTAAACTTGCTTCCTTGAGAGATCGAATAGGCCTAACTTTGTTTGGGTTACACATTGCCAACTGGTAATCTGTATACTACCGTAGACCCTTGGATCAGTGTTTTTTATCCATCATAGATCTACAATATGATGAAATGACTACTACATGTAGGTCAGTTTACAGTTAGCCTGATCTGGTTGCTTGGCCCTTATGCATTTCTTTACCTGAGCGCCAAATACAGGCCTACCGCACAGAATCTATTTTTAGAATGTTACCTCTGAACTCAGGCATCACCGACACTTTTATCAAGTGTATACGTAGAATTTTTAAAGTAAATTATATTACTGTTTAAAAAAATAGCAGTATAGATCTATTATGTAAATCTATAGAACATTTAGTTTTCCAAAGTAAGCCCCACGAGTACAAAATGTAAGGATATACAACTAGCGACTGCATTCTCTTATTGGGTTTTAAATCAGACTGTTTAACATTTTACACTGATCTCACATATAAGTTACTGTGGCGTAATGGTTAGCACGTCAGATTGAGAACTCAAGGGTCCGGGGTTCGAATCCGCGACTGTTCTGTTTTTTTCTTTTAATACTATATTTTTTAACTCATTTTATATCTACATATATTTTTCACCAGATAAAATTAATCTGTGGGATAAACTTCATTTTCTCGAAATAATTTTTCACCAAATTTAACACAAAAGTTCATTAAGTCACTGTAGTTCCATTGACTCAACATGACCTTGAAATGACCTTTGGGGTCAAGAGAGCAAGTCAAACTACTTAGATCTCAACTTTAGATGATATGAAGAACCTGTTATGAAAATATGACCATCCACCATTTGGGGGCCGTTTTAGTCCCTTATCATACATAGTCCTTTGTACAACTACAAGAGAATCTGTGGCGGATGGCAGTTTACAGGTTTTGACGTTATAACGGGGGAATTATTTGGAAAGAAATTTGTTCTTCAGGAAATACTGGCAGTATGTTGGTTTGGATTGTAATGGGGTGATACATTGCGAGAGAAACATATTTACTTTTACATATCCTATAGCCTGTATTTAACTATAAGATTTCACACTGGAAGGTGTACACAGTACAATATAAAAACTATTTACTTTTACATCTCCTGTTGTACATTTGTAGATGTCACACTAGAAGATGTATATAGTGCAGTATTTACTTTTACACATGTACATGTCCTATAGATGTCACACTAAAAGATGCACACAGTATAGTATTTACTTTTACATGTCCTATAGATACATTATTTACTTTTACGTGTCCTGTAGATGTCACACTAAAAGATGCACACAGTACAGTATTTACTTTTACACATGTACATGTCCTATAGATGTCACACTAAAAGATGCACACAGTACAGTATTTACTTTTACACATGTACATGTCCTATAGATGTCACACTAAAAGATGTACACAGTACAGTATTTACTTTTACACATGTACATTTCCTATAGATGTCACACTAAAAGATGTACACAGTACAGTATTTACTTTTACACATGTACATGTCCTATAGATGTCACACTAAAAGATGCACACAGTACAGTATTTACTTTTACACATGTACATGTCCTATAGATGTCACACTAAAAGATGTACACAGTACAGTATTTACTTTTACACATGTACATGTCCTATAGATGTCACACTAAAAGATGCACACAGTACAGTATTTACTTTTACATGTCCTATAGATACATTATTTACTTTTACGTGTCCTGTAGATGTCACACTAAAAGATGTACACAGTACAGTATTTACTTTTACACATGTACATGTCCTATAGATGTCACACTAAAAGATGTACACAGTACAGTATTTACTTTCAAATGTCCTGTACATACAATATACATATAGATTGCTGTACTCTTTATTACTTAATTATCTAATGCTAGTCATTGTATTGATCATAATGAGGAATCAAGAACAAATGATGTGTGCATGTAATTATGTCAAAGTGTTACATAATTGCAGAATTATTGATTAACAATTAAGTTTTTTATCATTATTAGGTGATTAAATGCAGATGCAAATTGCAATGTCATTTTTACAGACCTGATATTAGCAGGTAATAAAATCTACAAATGATGTACATGTATGTAGATTAGTTTCTGGATTGTTCTTTGTTAAACAAAAAATTGATTTGATGCTTTGAGTTGGAAACACATGTACACATAATTCTTATATGTACTACATGTATATACTGTTTTAATTTAGTAGTTTCAGATTTTGTTTGACAAGTTAATTTCAATCACACAAGTTATATAGACACTCAAATTGAAATTTACAGTGCTCTTACAAAAGAGGTTTCTGTATTGAGAAATTTTCCCAGGACAGAAAGTTTCCCAATTTATCCAAAAATGGCTTAAAATTATCCCAAATATTAAATTTGTACAAATTTCCCAATTGGTGATACTGGTAGTCTAGGTGTAAAAAGAATGTGAAATTTGAAATGTTGTGTGTTGATATCGTGAAAAGCACTTTGGAGATCCGTACTTAAATGTATGAGACTTAACCATGAGCCCTTGTACATTGTAGTCAGTTTTCATTCAGAATACAGTCAAAAGTCATTGTGTCGAGATTGGTAATCTCGATTTGTCTTATTATCTGCAGGTCAAGTGTCGGTCCCGACAATTTTCCTTCTATATCTTACTAAAATGACCCTGATATCTCAAGATCGGAAAAGTGAAAAAACCACATGGTCCCGATGTTTAATTTCAATGTGAAAGTGACCAGTTATCTCAAAGTTAATTTTTTGTATATCATTAAATTATTGTGATTATATGACTACTGCTGAACAGATATGTTTTCTGTTTCATTTTAGGACGTAAAATGAATAAAAATCTTCACAAAAAATTCTGTTATTTTTCTCTCCGATCATAAATTTACATAGCTTATTTTACTTTCTATAATTCATTTTTAGACTTTCTGTTCTTAAATGTCATAATTGATTCGTTTTTATTTGCTTTTAATATTGTTTGACAAAACACATGCTTTTGTAGCTATCAGCTCGTACATATACATGTACTGATAATAAGAGACATAAGAGACAAATGATATATATATATAGGCCTACAAGTATTCTGGCAATTACCAAGATGCTCAAAAGAGGAATCAAGATTGTATTTAGTGAAAGACCACTTAAAGCGATATAAGTTGTCACAATAATTATATTTGTACCCTGACATATAGTGGAAATATGATAAAATGTGTTTTCAAATACATTATCAAACACTTGAAATGTTGTAAAAGTTATTTGTTTTATTAGAATTTAAGTTTTCTCGTACCTTAAAAAATCCAGCTGTATTTCCATTTGCCATGATGTTTCAGATAAACTCTTTCACCATGTCAAATGTACTTTGTAATTTGGTCAGGGGATCTCAATCCTTTATGCGCTCGGACTGTAATAAAGTTGGCCAATTTTTTGTGTGTTTTATATTTACTTTTGAAATACAGGACATGATTTTTATTGGAAAGTGCATGTAATACGTAAAATATATGCTTTTCATCGCTATTTTAAATACATGAAGATAATTGGATGAATATACGAATAAATATATCAGTCACTAAAAGTAATTTTATCGTTCTTTAATTTGACCCTTAATGCTGACATTGACAATATCAAAACAGCATAACTGTGAAAAGTATGCGTAGCTCATGTTTTACAATCATGCCGCTATGCCTGGTGCAGTTGGGCAGTTCATGATCATATGTGTCAAGAATGATAAAGCAGGGAATGCATTGGGACGAGTTAAAAATGGGTTGAGATAACCTGATATACCTGGCATGTGGACAATTTCAGAAACAAATGTTTTGAAAAGACGAAAAAGACCAACTTTGCCTGATTTACTATGAAATGATGATGTAGGAAAATAAACGCAAAGGGTAATAAGAATAGAATGTATATTAAGTGCAAATAGCATGTATTTATTGGACACTTGGTAATCTTTGTAAAAATTTACCGAAAGTTAATTTGCAATGCTCAAAGTAATGGCAGACAAACAATAACTGATATTACAGGTTACGTTTGGCAAGATTGTTGCAATTTTACACATGCATTTGTTATTTTAAACAACAGATGGTCTCTTTGGAATATATATGAGATAAAATGTTACATAAAATGGACATGTAAAAATTTTCACCTATGACAGCTCATATTGCTTTAACTCAAGGACCCGAATTTTTTGCTTAATCCTGACGACTTCAAGATTATATAAACTTTAAATTCAAGTTGTAGTGTGTAATTGATTCATTATTTGAAATTTCCCAATTTTTAATTTTCTTCCCCTACCCCCAATATAGATTTGAACAGTAAGAGATGTTCTATTAGTTCACCAATTGCAACTGGCCATGGGGCCGGGCCAGTTTGACTAAAGGTCGTAACTTTACATGTAGATGTACAATGTAGTCACAACTTGTATCTAAAATGAGCGTCACTAAAGGTCGTATAAACTTAAGTCTTAGTCTAGGTCTGTTCCGAAGTACTGCTAATGTCACACATAACTGTGTGTAGGTTAATATATATTGTTAGCATCTTTTACAATCTTTACTAGTGAAACTGAATTTCTTCTTCTTCCAATAATTTTGTATCTGGAGCATAACTCTCTTTCAGTCTTTGTACTTAAGGTAGGATGACAATATTTTCTATACATGATAATGACATCAAGACGATGTGTCATGAACAAAAATTCTGGTGATTGACCCTTTTATTACAGTTATTGACCTTTGTTTAAAAATATTATCCAAAGCATAAATCTATGTATTTGAGATAGGATAATCATAATGGTATTTGGTATACTTGGTACTGACATCAAAACAATGTGTCATGAAAAAAATTATGGGGATCAACCGAGTTATTGCCCTTTGTTAAAAAATACTGTCCAGAGCATAAATCTCTGTGTATTTGAGATAGGATGATGATGTTTGATATACATGTACATGTTACTCACATCAAGGCGATATGTCATGAACAAAAATTATGGGGATTGACCCTTTTATTACCAGTTATTGCCCTTTGTTTAAAAATACTCTCCAGAGCATAATTCGCTGTGTATTTTAGATAGGATGATGACATAATTTATACATTTCCAAAATCCCATATTTTGTCACCAGGGTACATTAGCATACTATTATATAATTTACACAGACATTTGAAACTGATACATAAAACTATGCATAAAAATCTTCAATGAATTAAATATATGTGTCAATTACAATGTATTAACAAACATCAATTAATACAATATTTTTCTAAAACTCCATGTAAACATTGTCAAAGAATTATTTCTGATTTATGCATAAGTAGGTAGTACATGTTTGTATGCAAATCAGAAACTCTGGGATATATGATAACTAGACTGACATGGGATTGTATCATAATTAAATTATTTTTTATTAACTGAAAAAAATCAGAATTATAAAGTCTGCATCATGTTTAATACAGTGCACAAAACTATGTTACTGAAATAATTTCATCTCATTATAAGTATTCTTGGCACGCAAAAGCAAAACAACATAAAAACAAACAAAAATGTTAACTTTAAACTCATGTTGACTTGTAATTGTGAGATGATCCCTTATTGACCAGTCTGCATGAATTAAGTGTGTAACAAGTTTTGAACCATTGAATAACAAGAATTGAATCATGTCCTTCAATTTTAAAATATGTCTTTATCCTATATATAAATTTAATTGCATCATTTAGATATTATGACAAAATGGTATTGAATCAAGGGATCTATATATTTTCATACATGATGGGTATTTCATATAAGTAGCAGGCACACTGACTATTTTTAGGTAACCATTTGGTTTGAAAACTGTTTATACTATGTATTTACAGTATTATGGCTGTTCAATGTATTGGATTTACACCCATGTAATTTTTCTGTAAATTTGAAAGAAATCTAGCATTTTTAGTAATGGGAAACTTTTCCCCTGAATTGTTTGATGCAATTAAAATTCATTTTAGTTATGTATAACCTTTTCCGGTACAAAGTTGAGTTTATAATGGTATTTACAATAACTTCCAGCTAATAAAATTGCTTAAAATTGAAAAAAAAAAATTGTCTTTTACCGTATACATTATACCTCAGTGAAACATAATATTGAATATATTATATCCAATATTATGTTTCATTAAGGTATAATGTTAGATCACAAAAGTTGCAACCATCAACATGTTTTCTAACGACACAAGATTGAATTATTGCCAAATGTCAAAATGTAATTACACCATACTGTTACGTGCCTTTTGTGATAATGCGGTTTTCAATATGTTGTTTGTTGTTTTTGCTGTCAATATTTCCCCAAAATACAAACGTGGTGTTTATTCTGTCAAACACTCTACTTGGTGTAGAATGAAACACGGCATGGTACAGTGATTTTTAGTGTGTCTCAATATGAAATAAAAATCGTCTTTGTGTAACGAGCTTACCAGGGTTACTGGGTAGTTAATCTCTGAGTGTTAACTTTTTGGACATCTTGGCCAACAGGTGGCCATCTTGGATTTTGACCATAGGCAGTTTGATATTGCTATTTCTCAGAAAGAGCTGAAGGGATCTTGAAATTTTACATGAAGGTTCCCCATGAGGTTAAGTTGTGCATACAACATTTTCAGAGAGATAGGATTAAAAATGGCTGACAGGTGGCCATCTTGGATTTTGACAATTGAAGTACAGTATGTTACCCCTATTTCTCAGTACATGTACATGTAAGTGCTGAATGGATCTTTAAATTTTACATGAAGTTTCCCTTTGAGGTCTAGTTGGGCATATTACATTTTCAGAGAGATCAGAATCCAGTATGACTGACAGGCTGCCATTTTGGATTTTGACCAAAGGAAGTTTGTTACCATTAAGATTTCTCAAAAAGTACTGTAGGTATCTCATTGAAATTTGACATGAGTGTTGCCTTTGAAGTTTGAGGTCTAGTTGTGCATATAACATTTTCAGAAGGAACAGAATCCAAAAATGCTGGCAGGTGGTCATGTTGAATTCCATTCTCTCTGAAAATGTCATATATTCAGTTCAAATCAGTTTTGCTATAATTTTGTGAAAAAAGTATTTCACAGAATTATGGATTCAAGTTCAAATTCAATGTTGAGACATAAAATAAGAGAAAAGAAGGGAAAAGAACAGTCTGTCATAGATCAGACATAGAACATTCCATGGTAGGTGCCAAGGTCCCTCTGGGATCTCTTGTCATTAATTATAATACTTTAATTATGATGACGTACATAAGTAGCAATATCAAAGACATGCATAGATACCATTGTACATATATGTACAGTATTTGGACATGAATGAGTGTGCAAAAATGAATTTCACTATATTAGTAATTTTGCATTTGTTTGATTTTGTCCTCTGAATTTGGTAGATACCAACAATAAATGGAAAATGATATGGCACTTAAGCTTTTAACCTTGGAGTTGGAAGTCTGGGTCTAATTTTGATATTTTCATTAGGTTACATCCATAAATTACTTTAAAGTATCAATAGTTTTATTTTATTACATCATAGATCCATTCATTAACTTTGTAATAACATGGAATGACATGCTAGAATTTTACTCCCAGGAAGAGTAGTGTATTCCTCCTGAAATAACAAATAGATTGCAATGTGATTTCTGGCACATGAGAACCAAGGCCTCATATTCCTCTGAATCAAGTTTTGTTAAAATTAGATAAACAACAAATTCTAGAGTAGTTATTGAAAAAACAAAATTCACTAAGAACATATACAGTGAAACCTGTATAAAGGGACCACCCAAGGGACCAGAAAATATTACCTTCATGTGCAGGTGACCGTTATGCACAGGTTCAATTTAGTTGAAGTATGCACTTAAGGGACTTGAAAAAAATGGCCTTTATAAACAGTCCAGAGTAAATGATAATGTTGTAGTGATATTTGGGATATATATATTGTAAAACATGTGTTTAGCAGACAGTTGCAGGACTAATCAAATTGCTCATTATAGAGGTGTCTGCTAAATTAAGGATGACCATTCACTGCTAAAACATTCATACCTACATGTATAATCGACGTAAATCCTTCTGATAATCAAGTGTCATGATGCAATGAAATTAACATCAAGCAAAAACACAAAATAAAAGTACAAGTTATTTATTTAATATGATAATGCAGCACGCACAAAATGTATTTAAAAAAAAAAGAGTACATGTAAGATCCATGTGTGCAAAGTCGGATGGAATTATAAAACTTTACTTGTAAAACACTGACAATATGTATGCCGATAAAATAACTACAGACAGTTTGTGTAAAACCAGGTCAGTCTTGGAACTTAAAATATCATGTACATGCAGAGACAATATGAAATTAAAAAGCTATCACTGTTTAATAAAAAATTATGTAATTTCCGTTTGTTTTTTCTGTCCTTCCCTACATACAATCCAGCACTTAAGTTGCGTTATTAGTTTGTCCGCGTGCTTCACAATAATGTTATCATCAGTGTCAAGTCCATAATGTCTTAGTTCAAGAACCAATTCTAATGCAACTTTGTCATCTGATATTCTATGTTTGTCATTGTTTTCTTGTGTTTTATTGTTGTCACTGTCACATTCATCCAGGTCACATTGACCTTTCAACTCATCAAAGAGTGACAACTCCCAGTTTTCACCTAAGTTTTCATTTACCGGAAAGTCATTGTCGAAATCTACAAATTCGGGTGTGGATTCTGTATCATGAATGTGGCGTTTTGATGCCATTTGTTTAATTGATTTACCTGATGTTGTGAGATAAATAATAATCAGAGGTACATGTAAGTTTATTTGTTAAATATATAGGAATGGGTAAAAAATAAAACACCAAGACTACACATAGGTGGTAATTGTAGAGGTGCTTATCGCTATACATGTCGGTATTGTAGGTGTGTTTCTGAAAATAAAAGTTGGGATGTAAAGCTGAGTGAGAAATTGCCTGTGGCAATTAAAGTCGATCATAGGAAGACTGTCTGTAAGGTGTCCGTTATGATGGGTAATACTATATATATATATATATATATATATATATATATATATATATATATATATATATATATATATATCCAACAACTTTAATAAAAAAGTTATTTATTAAGGTCCAAGTCTATATTTTTATGTGTAAATAGCCAGTAACCTAAGCTTGTGTTATTACTTAAAAAATTAATCAAATCATTCATGTAAAGTATTAAAAATGTATTATAGGTAATAGAATTTATAAGATACAGTAGATGTCAGACTTTATTAAACATGCAAGGAAATTAAGATATTATTGATTTAAAAGATTCACTAAATCTTTGGTGTTAATTACTGTAATAAAATTGAAGCCATAAAACAGCATAGTTATGCAGTATTTTTCATACTGTGCATTTTGATTGAATATATGCAACAACAAAAATATAATAATACCAAAAGAAGTAATTACTATAAAAACTGACAGTATGATTTAATGTAAATGAATGGTCATTAGTAAAAGAAAACAAAACATTGTCAGTGTTCTTTAATTTTATTATTTTAGTGTTTAGGGTTAATATCAACACCACCCCCCCCCAAAAAAAAAAATACCAATACATTAAAACATGTACTGAAACAGCTATACACTGTATCAAATATTTATATATCATATATAAGATTTCATGGCCTGCAACCAAAATTACAGTTAGCACTAGGTCAAGGCTTGATAAGTGAATGTTGTTGATCTTTCTGCATTAAAAAAATACCCAGTATAAACATTACCTACCAGTACATGTGTAAAGTTTCACCCAAGCGTGAACTACATAGGTAGGCACGGGTGAGTTACAAATACAAACAAACACGGGTTCCACTGCCACTTTTGGTTGCAGATTTCTATAACCGCCGACCTGCTAAATCTTTCACAAAATAAAACGACAATCAAATTAACTTAGACACTAGAAAATTTATTACAAAATAAATAAGAACCAACATACGAAGACAACACAAAATAGAAGTGGTGACAAAAAAATAATAGGTATAAAATTACCTGTCCGAAGGTCTAAGCCTAGGGACACTTGAACACGTGAAAAACCGGTCACATACCGGAATACATTTTACTGGCTACACATTGCCAAATAAAGCTACGAACATACAAAAGTAAAGTAATAACACTAATTCATATTTCAGTCTTCCTAAAATTAAAGTACGAAAATGAATAGTAATTATTTTTATTTAACCCAAACTATTTCACAGGTTTTTTGTGTTTTGTGTTAGACCGACGACAAAAATTACCACTTTATTAAGACTGTTAAACGAGGTTAGTACTGTTAAAGTTAGGTAATTAGAAAATGAATGAGAAAGAAATAAAATTATAATAAACTAAATGATAGATCAAAGAAAAATATCAGCAAGAATAGACAGGTTCATCACAAATGTATACATTGTTTAATACAGCATTGATTATTTGACCAGTATTCCCTAAGCCAAATATAGAAGCAAAATGCACACATGACTTACTCAGAAACTACCATTATATCATGAACATATCAACAACTATAAGTTTGCAATAAGATATTCTACTGTGTATGTAACAGTACTCAAGCAAAATAACACCTAATGCTTGTAGTTATAGCTTTTACACATCTTGTCGAAAATGAATACCTTGAGGGACCACCCTTTCTTCTTCTGAACTCTCCCAAAAGAGGTTTTGTATACAGAATTATTTAATTGAATGACTTTCAAAATGAAATATGGTCTCAAAAGTCAGGTGGTCTTTCTCAAGATAGTTTCCACTGTAGTAAATGTACATGTATGTGTAGTAAATGTACATGTATGTGTAGTAAATGTACATGTATGTGTAGGAAATGTACATGTATGTGTAGTGAATGTACATGTATGTGTAGTGAATGTACATGTATGTGTAGTAAATGTACATGTATGTGTAGTGAATGTACATGTATGTGTAGGAAATGTACATGTATGTGTAGTAAATGTACATGTATGTGTAGTAAATGTACATGTATGTGTAGTAAATGTACATGTATATGTAGTAAATGTACATGTATGTGTAGGAAATGTACATGTATTAATGTAAAGCATCCTGTACATTTAAGTTTTGTAATTATTGACTAGTTACTTACAATTTTGGTTGAAGATTTCTAATTATTGACCAGTCACTTAAGGTTTTGGTTAAAGTTATGTAATTATTGACCAGTCACTCAATTAATGATAGGAGACTGTCAGACATTTTGTATACTGATTTGAATACTCTCATAATGTGTATTTTGTTTATTGACTTTAATCTTGTCATTTTACATGTACATTGTGCTGTGTAGTCATTAAGTTTGTGTATGTACAAAATGTACAGTGGAATGGCAATAATGGCAAAGTTATCTACATGTATAGAAAGATAAATCAGGGAAGATATGTTAATTTGTTTGCGACCTAAACAATTGATCTGTAATCAACCATAATGCATGTATGTTAATGTCCTATACATACACAAGTCATTTATCCACCCTCAAACAGACACTCACCCATTATAAATGGACACTGACCCTAAGCAATTTATAAAAAGCTAGATATTTAACAAGTGACTTGTGACTGATTTGACCTTGTGTAAGATTTGGAGGGAAAACATGTGTATGTATTTATATATTGGCCTGGAGTCTAACAACACACTTGACTAAGAACTGCTTAGATCACATGTAATCACCTGTAAGGTAATTCTCGTTAACTACATTTTATGAAATTCATATATTTCTATTTGTAAATATGATTCATTGTTGAGTCAGTTGCTGTAATAAGGAACAGAATATTACAGGATATTGTTTGTGTACATGTAGGTAAGTTCTGATTACAATGCAGTACCATATGTACAAGTATTTATATTTTGGTGTTTAGAGGAAGTAAATGTATATAAATCTACAAAATGTATTCTTGAATTGTTGTTTAAGTACATGTATGTAGTTAAACTTTTTATGTTGCGGACATCCATGTGAAGCAGTAAAAGAATTTGTTACCATTTTTGTTTTAGAGTTAGAATTGATTTGAATTTATTATTCTTTGGTTTGTTTACCGTTATATGGTATCAAGGATAATTGATAATTCTCACTTTTACATAAAGATTTAGTTTCAACTGTGAATGTGGAGTTTGTTCAGTTTTCAGATCACTTGAGAGAATAATTCTTTTTCTCTATACATTTTGATTAGTAAGCATATGAAATGATAAGAAATGTCTTAACAAGTTATGTACATGTACAGTCAGAGGACCATGACTGTCAAGAATTGAATAACATGCAGATCTGAAAAGAATAATCTTATTATACTCTGTGTGTGTGTGTGTGTGTGTGTAGATGTATGTGTAGATGTATGTGTATATACACATTGTAACTTATCAATATTTTGTAAAATACAAGGTAAATATTTTGACAGTGATATCTCAGATATTTATACAGATATACCTAAAATAAGTGGAGTGAAATTTTATGATTCGAGTTATCTGAAAAGAGATTCATGTTGTATGTTTGATAAATGATAACCTCTACATGTAAGAAGTGATGAACTTTGACATTGATAGTCCATTCATTGGTCTTAATACTTGGTTGACTAATATATAATCATAAACTTGAAATATTTAGTTTATCTATTAGAATGTTCAGCATAATTCCAATATTCCATATCATTTTTAAAAAATAAACAAATGCAGCTCTGGTCACCTGCTACATTGTACTGGTATATGACTGTCCTCACTTACAAAATAACAAATCAAGGACAAGTTAGAATATAGGTTGAGGTTAACATGAATACTGGAGTGTATTTATATTATATTTATTGGAACATTCAACTTGTGTTTACTTATGTACACCAGAATGTGGGATGCAATGTAAACAACACAATGAAAGGGTGCAGATTACTGATAGGATTTTATTTATATTTACTTTCCAAATAAATATTTTTTACAGATACTAAAATTTTTAAAAAATGAATTGAAAATAGTTATAATTTATATTTTTTTTTATTGAAATTTTTTATGTAAAATTAATATTGGATGTTTGTACTATCACAGGTTACAGTGTATGCTTTGTTTACAACTCATCTGTCCATTGTTTCACTTTGGAAGTACAGGTGTGAAATGACAACCCTTTTACTGAGTCACTTGCTATTGATAATTTAATTAACAGAAATAGATATGTATCAAAAATTCAATTACAAGATCTACATATGATGTTTTATGACACAGCTGTACACATACGGCAGGTGTAGGTTAGTAGGTACCAGCAGAGGTAGATCAACTACCTGAACAAATGATGGTTAATTAAATGTATATATACATGTACATGTCAATTATGTACATTATTGAGGGCAGACTTCAAAAGCAACATAATTGTTCTAATGATCAATATTACATACATGTAGATAATTATAACCAAAACCTCAACAACATCTGACAACTATCTGGTAACAACTGTGTAATATCTGTGTACAAAGGAAAATACTCCATCATCACAGTCATAGTTTCTTTACAGAATTATTTACAAATTCAGTTTACAGTGAATGATCCTTATAGAGTTCATATACAGGACTTAATTATACATGTACGACTATATCAACTTTTAAACAATTTTCAATTCAGAAAAAAAACTAATGTTTTTGAAACCCCATTAATCTTTCTCCTCCATTGGCAGACATATTTGTTAATCTGTACACTTGATTTATTTTGCCTGTAATATATCACAAAATGCAATGTATGTTTTTACTATTAGCAGCACTTGTATACTAAAATACTTGTTTGAAAGTATGAGACCAAATATGGACGATATTATACATGTACTTGTATATATTGCTTGTGTTTTAATCTGGTTAAAATTTGGATTTGTTAATAAAAAACTTTTAGGGTTATTTTAAGTCCAACCTATGGTAAACTGTTTACATTGACAACTATATACCATATGTAAAAATTAAATATATCTTCCCATTTCTCTTAGTGATTTTCAGAGATGGTCTTAAACACAGATACATGTAATTTAGCCATTGTGTATTTGGTATTATTTACTTCAATTTAATGTTGTTTGGTTACTTAAGAATACATATGTAAGTGAAATCTGTTCCTATGTCTTGATCAACTTTCAATTACTAGATTGGCATGATAAGCAAACTCATCAACATTAATCAACAGATGGTCTCATGTCTAACTGAACAGCTGTGATAGTTTAGGGGTAATCTGTATCAATCCCAAGCAATGGTTTTATTGCCAAACACCTGTCATAAAATTGATATTCACAGGTCTTAGAGATAAGATTTAAAACTTAAGGTCCCATGACAGGTCTGGCACATTTAAGGACCCTCATGGCATTGGTGTAAACCCATAGCATAGGTCAAAATTTTACAACACTTTACCTATAGCTGAGATAAGTGAAATATGTTTGGCAGAGAATCAGACACCAATAAAATAAATAAAACAATATACAGTCCACCCCTGATATACTGCCACCTTTTGTTTTCTTGAATTTGGCAGAATAACAAGTTTGGCAATATACTTTGTATCGAGGTTCACTGTTTTCGAGGTGTGGTCGTTTTCATCTTGACATATCTTTAATCCCTTTTGTATATCATATCCTGTTTACAACTCACTATTGTAAATTCAGATATTTTGTCTATTGTTTAAGATTGGACAATTTGGCCACCCAATTAAAATGGCCAAAATTAAACCGTCCAAAATATGTTGCAGTATAATCTGTTTCTAACATTAGCCAGGAAACATTTCTAATGTTAACTTTCACCGTTTTTGTTTAAAATAGCATGACACTAGTAAGCTGGTCCCCGTCTGACTTCTACACTTTGTTCCAGTTTATGTCGCTCAATATTTTAGTGGAAGTATGAGGTAAACAAGCTACATGTACATTGTATTGTCGACTAAAACTTTTACTCACATGTTTTTTTTGTTTTTTTCATCTGGTCTGGTGATTTGTTTGAGGGATTTAACATGTATAAATAACCATTTGTACTTGAGAATCAGGGGCGGATGGCGGTATGCAGGTTTTGGCGTTACAATGAGGGAATTATATGTGAGGAAATCCGTTCTTCAATAAATATCAGCTTTATGCGGGTTTGGCATTATAACGCCTTCGGGTGAACTGTATAGTGTATATCTTGTAGAATGTATCAACTGTGATCAACTTGGAATACAGTCAGAAATATATCTTATAGCAGTCATCATTAATCTGACAAGTTCACCTTCCAACACGATTTGGTGAGAGCAATTATTGTCTTAACATTATTAACTTAAAACTAGTGTACATGTATCTGTACAACATATAGCTTCCATATTCAACAGTAAAAATTCAGAACAACTGTGCATTTTTTGTCAAATTCTTGAGATACAATAGCACAAAATTATCCAATTAAAAATGAAAATACTGGGGACATTTTCGTTATATTTCCGGACAGTATGGAAGAGTGATAATTTTTTGTATTCCAAAATGTGATTTACATGTGCAAATGTAATTGATAAATGATATGTACATCATATTAAATATGTACTTGTATGTTTAAACATTATTCCATCTTTTGGCTGCTTATAAAAACAGTCAGTTGTTTCAGTTGTTTTTAGTGACAGTCAGATTTTTCATTTGTAAGAGCAAACTCAAATGACAATATCTCTCCTAGGGACAAACTCAACATGACAAAGTCCAAGAGACAAACTCAAAATGATAAAATCTCCAGGGGACATACTCAATACGACAAAATCTCAAGGGAACTTACTCAATATGACAAAATATGACAGAATCTCCAAGGGACTTAATATGACAAAATATCCAAGGGACAAACTCAGGATGACAAAATTTCCAGGAGACAAACTCAATATGACAAAACCTGTAGGAGTTTTACTCAATATGACAAAATCTCCAGGGGACAAACATAATAACACAAAACCTCTAGGGAACTTACTCAATATGACAAAAGTCTCTAGGAGTCAAACTGAAGATGACAAAATCTCAAGGGGACAAAATGAAAATGACAAAATCTCCAGGGGACTTACTCAATATTACAAAATCTCCAGAGGGAAAAATCATTATGACAAAATCTCCAGGGGATGAACTCAGTATAAAAAAATATGACAAAATCTCCAGGAGAATTACTCAATATGACAAAATCTCCAGGAGAATTACTCAATATGACAAAATCTCCAGGAGAATTACTCAATATGACAAAATCTCTAGGAGACAAATTCGGTATGACAAAATATCCAGGAGACAAACCCAATGTGACAAAATATCCAGGGGATGAACTCGGTGTGACAGTATCTACAGAGGATGAACTCAATATGACAAAATCTCCAGGGGATGATATTGAAATGTAAAGAGGGTTCACTGTATGAGTGATATTTTATATTTATATTTTAGTTTATCACTAAAAAGGCACCATGCAAAATAACCAATTTTACTGTTTGTTACCATACATGTATATGTACGTCCAGGGGAATCATGCTACCATGGTTCAGCTGTAATTCATTGTAAAAACCACAATGTACCTAAAAGTTTGCAATATTTTTGCAGGTATAGAATCTAATCTGAAGTTATGTAGGTCAAATTATTTGAATTACTTTAAGAACCTTTGTTAAGGTATTATTTTCTTATTTGAATGATTAAATATGTTTACATTTTACTTATGTTTTGTGGTAGATCATTGACAAATAAATTTGGTTTAGCTTCAGGTTTGGTTGTAACTTTTTGACATTTGAAATTATTATTTTGTCTGGAATGTGTTTATGGTACCTGACTTGCAATGTGTTACATTGGCCTAGCATTAAACATATAAGTAATCTGCTTTTATGGACAGTTTGTATATTGTTATTGTATATAAAGTGTATTCTAAATCGGTTGTGATAGACATAGGTACTCTCACTATTTCAGTTTAAAAGTGACACTTTTCATTTGAATATGTCCCTAGGTACTCTATTAACAGTACCCAGAATTCTCTGTAAACAGTACCCAGAATTCTCTGTAAACAGTTCTCAGAATTCTCTGTAAACAGTACTCACTGGTATAGTTTGATACACTGCTACATATTTAACATTACTGTGCCAATATTGTAACATAAAGAGTTGGAATAATATCACCTTGTAACCATATATTTGTGCTGGTTTCCTTTTGTAGTTTTCACCTGCAATACAGACACAGGTATCACCAGGATTTTTTTTATCTATACAGGTAACTTACATTTGTTTACATTAAAAGATTCAAGGTAGTGTTTTGACATGAGATGTATTTTTTATCTTCAAATTTTGAGCCACTATAGTTTATATTTGACAAATTTAAGTGTACATTTAAATTTGGTATGATTAGTGCTTTTTAAAGTAATTGAATTTTATCAATATCTGTTTTGTCCATAAAGTTAGGACTGAATGTACCTGACTTATGGAGTACATGTAAAGTACACTATTTTGTCAACTTGGAAAATTACGACCTCTGTCTAGATTAAATTGATCATTTATGATTTTTTTTTGTGCAAATTATGAGGATTTTGTGTATGATGAATATTCAACAATTGTATGCATATGTATGAAATATTTAATGGTATACTACTGTACATGAATGTGGCTGAGCGTCACATTTTTATGTTGGTTAAACATACTCTCCAGTGTTTGAAATTTCTGTGAAATTTCTGAAGGCCTTTACATTGAAATATTTCCACTAATAGATTAGCTTTATATTAATTCAGAATAGAATTATTGCAACATGTATGGTACCTATAACAAATTTACATTTTACTTACATCCTCTAATCATAATTCAAAATATTATAGCAACTTAGATTATGTAATACAATGTAACTGTTATCAGTGTTGTAATTACAAAATGTAGGGTTAGTACTTACATGTGTATCTGCTTATGTTGTTAACTTTATACTGTTACATAGAAATGTTAGTATGTGTATACATTGTAAATAAATAGCAAGCTTATGTGTAGTTACGACTCTTGCGGGTTTATATGTACATGTAATAATATTTGTATACTTGTAAACAGTCAACTCCACTTATAATGAGACCATACATGTATAAAACAAAATACCAGTTATAGAGAAGATATCTCTCTTCCCGGTGTATTTCTTACATTATACTATATCAATCCAAATAATGAAATCTGGTTATAACAAGGTTTAAGATTTACAGGACAGTCATTACCTTGACATTGCTGTAACACTTAATAATTAATTGTTAGTCTGAAAGCAGAAGTCCCTAGGACAAAGGACAAAGTTTGACTAACCCTCTCATTTTGGGAAGTTTATTTTTAGTTCTGTATCTCATATGCCTAATTCACTTCTAAATTAAGTGAATTGATCTCATACATTCTTTAAAACGCAAATGCACACACACACCTTTAAAATTTGGCCATAAAATGACTGATTATTTTTTGGCCAGTTAAATTTTGGCCATTTATGTTTATTTCATGTTTAAATTTTGCCTACAATCAGACAATTTTTACCTGTACTTTAATGTACTTATTAATAAAAATATATATACACTGTACATGATCCCTAGGTTCCCTATCACTATGAAACTTAACATTAGAAACATTTCCAGGTTAATGTTCCAAATGGATCCAGATTTTCCCACCATCAGACCTGTACATAATTTGGATGGTTTAATTTTGGCCATTTTAACAGGGTGGCCAAATTGGCCAAAATTAAACAATGACCAAAATATCCCACTTTATGGAATGTGGTGTATATATTGTTAAACATCCTTTTTGTCTGCCTATGTAAAATATGTAAATTTTTCGTGTTAAAACAATATAAGGTTTTAAAATGTATTTTTTTGTCTGTAAAGGCATTCAATTTAAATGAGAATGTGATCAAATATGTGATCTTGCTCGTTAAACGGAAAAAAATCTTCTTTTTGAGGTTACATGTTTACAAAATGTACATGTGAAAAATGTTCAGTTTGAATTTTTTTATCTTCCCATACTGATAAGTTTATGACTGCATTTCTATCAGTATGTAATGACATTTCAGATAAACTCAAATGTATTGTGTATTTGTAATATCTCCGCCATATGGACAATGTCAGAAACAAATATTTTGAAAAAGGAAGAAAGCTATTCTTGCCTGATTCAGGTAGATAACTAGGATGTTCATACATGTAAATAAATGAAAAGAATAATAAAAATAGAATATATATTATCTGCAAATTGCACATGTATCTTTGACACTCTTTAATCTTCATAAAGAATGTTAATTAGTAATGGTCAGAGTGATTGTGGATTCAAATGGACTAATACAACAGGTGTTGTTTGGCAATTTTTTAACAATTGTATGCATGCATTTGTTCTTTAGGTGATCTCTTTGGGGATTACTAGTATATATGAATATGAGATGAAGTATTGCATAAAATTTGCATGTAAAATTTTGTGTTGCTGAAGTTGCTCATATTATGCTTTAAAAGATCATTATATTAAGGGTACTAGACAACCTGTCCATTCATCAGTACAAAAAGAAACAAGTTGCATAAACAACACACACTCACGAAATACAAATGGGATTCTACATGAGAATCAAAGCATGGATCTCAAAATCAAGCAAATATATACAGTGATTGGATAGCTTTATTTTGTCATGGCACTCTTAAAGTTGTCACTGATAAAACTAGTTCTCTGAATTTTGAGAGTATTTTTGTCTCAAGTGTACAATGTAGGAGCATTTACCTGAAGTGGATGTGATATATGTATGAGTGAAGTCTGATCTTGCACATGGTACTTATCTATCTAGGTCAAACTGGTAGATCTGTGTCAAAATGTATTTTTGTTCAAGATCTGCACAGGTAGTAGCAATTCTTCAAGCTGTTTGATGTAGAAAATAATGTTATGTTAATGAAACTGCACGAAGCTTTTAGTGATCTTTTATAGCTAGTATATATGTATGTCATTAACTCTAACAGTTTTCAACTAGTTAGGATTCAGATTTTATTAACATCAAAGATATTCACCAGGACTTATTAAATCCATTCACACTGCATATATAGATGTAACATACACAAAAATTGTCGGAGGTAAAATATTAACTTTTTTAGCGCACTTGGCCAAAAGGGCATTGTGGGAACTATGATGAGGCCTTAAATACAATTTTGTTTGCTGTTTACCCACTGACCCACAGATATCACTGCGATGTGGAAAATTTTATTGCCGTTTTCAAAATATTTTGTTTTATTGACGATCTTTCTGGAACATTCGATTACCGTCACAACTTTATATAGTATTAGTATTAACTTCGTCTCGATCTGAGAATATACATCATGTATATATTTTGACCGTGGTGCTATTATTTATTGAATGAAACATGTATACATCAACAGTATTTTATCTGAGTAGTGTAAAATAATGGCCAAAACGTATGTAACATGACACTAGGGGCCTATCAAGGAACTGCAAATTCATAATATGACCTTGTAACTCTTCAGTATATTACCTATCTATCTACAGTATTAGGGCATAAATGATTCTGTCCCGATTTTAAGCTATTTTTTTGGGGGGGGTGGTAAAATCATGATTTTACACAAATCAACATGACAGAATCTCCAAAGGGATTTATTCAGATTTTACTCTAAAAAAATCGCTTAAAATCGGGACATAAAGTTCGGCCTAAGCTACTGCTATATCCCAGAATGACACATGTATTTTCTCTACGAATACTATTTATGAAAATAGGAAACCAAAAATCCTGTATGATACATGTTTTACTAAGATAAACAATTTATGAAACACCTGTGTAAATTTTTTTATATGTTTCTTCCTTTTATGAAAGCTGAAGGGAATGATGTTATAGCAAACATAAAATCATTTCCAAAATATTTGTCAAAACATACCTAATAATTTTCCAAAAATGATATAAAATCTAATAGAATGAAATCAATTAAATTTATACACATTTTCTTTTCTCTAATTTACATTAGAAATACATTAAAAACGTCATTTTAAAACACTGACTCTGTCACTGCACCATGTACCTTACTATAAACACTGCCTCGTCATGTGAATTATTGCCAATAGTTGGTAGGTCAAGATGAGCCTCTGATTTGATACTGGCAAGTCTGTTAGACTATGAAATAACCATTTTGTTTCAATAGATAATTGTTGTTTAATATATCAAATCTTAAATGTCTTTGTATATTTTATTTTAAAAAACACAAAAACACTCAAATTTCACAAATTTTCAGCCACTTGGCCTTTATCGAGTGAAAAACGATCAAATTTCACAAATTTTCGGCCACTTGGGCTTTATCAAGTGAAAGACGAAACAGGCCTTATCAAACAGGTGACACGTTGTACCATAAAAGATCTTCTATTCGAAGTTCTTTGTTTTATTACAATTTAAAGTTTTTCCAATTACCTTAAAAAATCCAACTGTATTTCCGTATGAAATGACCTTTTAGATAAACTCTTTTGCCATATGAAATGTACCAGTACTTTGTAATTCAGTCAGGGGATCCCAGACCTTTAAGTGCTCGGTCTATCGGCAATATCTGCCCTTGACATAATCGCCGTATGTTAAAGTCGGCTGGTTTTTATGTGTTTTATATTTACTTCTGGAAAACAAGACGTGATTTTTTTTGAAAAGTACATGTATTATGTAAAATATGTGCTTTTCAATGCTATTTTAAATACCTGAAGCAAATCGGATGAATATATGAATAAAAAAATATCCGGTCACTAAAAGAAATTTTCGCACTAAGAAAATTATTCCTCTTCCTTCCCTCTACTCCAGGATCCATCCTCACTTGTATGTTTTGGGTTTTAGGGCTTTTGACTATGCATCATTTATTTCAGTTTCTTTCTAGTGTTAGTGTTTGCCCTACATGTCAGTAAAAATTGTTTTTGTTTTCTCAGCATATATTAATTTGAAAGTTTATTTGTAAACAAACATTGGATCAACATATATACAATTTTCCCTTGTATTATTATTAGTTAAAGATTGTAAAATTTAATCATCGATGATATCCAATTTTTAACACAGAACAGTGTCTTGCCACCCCTAACAAAACAATTTTATGCCCTCTGTGAAAATTTCTGGATCCGCCCTTGTAGGATATCTAGATTCAGTGTGAGTGTATAATGTCAAAATAATAATAATACAATGTTATCCTTGGCGGGCATCAATTTGTGATGAGGCTCTCTGCACATGTTGTCGCTGACAACAATTTGTGCAAAGTGTCACAGGCACCCAAGTAAACAGAAAATATGTTTTTTGTCAAATTTGAGATATTTTTGACTTTTTCTCAAGAACCAGTGGACCAATTTTAACCAAACGTGTTATGTAGCATCCCTATGCGAAGCCGCATAAAGTTTACAAATGAAAAGGGACTAGGACCCACAGGGCCCCTTAAGGAGCCAAAACAAACCCCAAACTTGGTTCATCTTTAAAAATCTTCTCATGAACTGATAATCAAATGACTTTAAAATTTTGTATGCATGATTGTACTGTCAGTATCTACAAAGTTTGTGTATGAAAATGAAGTCTGTCAATAAACAGTCCACTAGGGAGCTTTTCAATAACATAGGGAACAGTTATATATATACAAATGGCTTAATAAGAACTGATTTACTTTTTGTATACAAAGATATATGAGGAAGTTGTTAAAAGTTAAATGTATCTAATGATCATTTTGACCAATTTTCCAGGTAATTGGGTCAAAGGTCATGATCAAACCACCCAAGATAAAAAATTTTTTTTTTTTTTTTTGTCAAATTTTAGACATTTTCTACTTCCAGTAGACTAATTTTGACCAAACTTGACAGGTAATTTTTCTCTGGTGACCTCTAGGGCAATTGGGTCTCTTGATTTCATTTTCAACCCATTCTTTTGCACTTTCGCTTCGTCATCTGTACATGATTTAACTTTTAACTACATGTATTAAATGGAATTAAATTGTACATTTAAATGTTATTCAATTAGCCATAATTAAATGATATCCCATTTACATTCACGATACAAACTAGATCTATATATATCTATATAGAAAGGAAGAAGTTGGCAAGAGGGTTGCGAGTCAAATCAGCACTTAGTCATTTCAGGACCTCAGAAATATACAAATCAACACTTAGTGTAGTTAATTCGGCAATTGGGAATATTCATTTCAATATTTTTTAATCTTTATTTGGAAACTTAAAAATGCTCATATAGGCACCCAAGAAGATTCATTTCAACACTGGAGATTTCAAAAATAATTTTTGTGCTTAAATAAGCGATCTTAAGGATTACTGAAAAAAATTACCTTATGTTTTCCTCTCAAAGTTAAATGTGTTATTTTTATCAAAACATAATTTTTGGTCAAGCATTCCTTAGGAAGGAGCTAAGTAATTTGAAAAAGAGCCTTTAATCACTACATGATGCTAAATAAATGACTGCAGGGACTAACTATTATATTCTTCAGAGTCTTCATAATGTTAGATTCTATCCGATTTTTTGATTGAAATATATTTTTTTTCAATTTGATGATATTGACCTTTAATTAAAATTCCTTATCTTAATAATTTTTTCTACTGGAGTTTATTTTTGTACATTTAAATTGAATATATAATTGAAATTCGTCACCAATATCATTCTGATTACAGAATTTTCTCTTTTATTTCTTTACCATCTGCCTTTTTCTGCCAATAAGCCTAGTTTGAGATGACATGTTCTAAATATTATAAAACACCAATTGATAAGATTTTTCTAAAATATCAAGATATTTTATAAATTTGAATTCTTTCTTTTGTTGAATAAATACTCCAATTTTCATTTTATTTATTAAAAACTCTTATCTGAGCCATCAAATTTACTCAGTACTCACGCTCAACTTTTATGTTACCTTTGGCTCAAGTGACCTATTGCTATCCGTCTTCGTCCGTCAGCATCCATTGTCTGTCATACACTGTGCATTAACTTTTATGTTTTCAACTTAAACTGTAAATCTTCCAAAGGAATTTCTATGAAACTTCACAGGAATATTCATTACCTGGCCCTGACCAAGTGGTGTTATTTTTTAGGTTGGTTTGATATCCAAGATGGCTGCATCTTGAAAACCTATTTTGAACTTAAACTCCAGTTCTGCTGAAGGGATTTCAATGAAACATCATGAGAATGTTCAGTAACCTTTGGGGTAAAAAAGTGTTGTAATTTTTCGTTTCAGTGTATCAAGTGTGAAGGTCTCTTTTATGATTTGAAAACAGGCAGGACCCAAAAGTAGCGTGTGCCACCTATGTAACAAATATGGGAAGTAACTGACAAAAATCACCCATTACTGTATTTCTTGGGAACTCTTTTTTCATCAGAAATTATTTTTGTGCCATTGTCTTTTTAGCCCTACTAAATGATTTTTCATTGTGATGGCCACTTTTCAGATACAATATATCCAGGACAAGATGACCTACTTTATACTTCAAGGAAACTGGCAAAGTTTACCTTCAAATTGGTTTAAGGGATTGTGTAAAATGATAAATTTATGTTGAGGATTTGATTTTGTCATTTTTGTGGGTAACCAAAAACTGAAAACAAATCTGTGACGAAAACTTTTACGTGAATGATGGACAATAGGATATCACTAAGTCAACAAAAATAATGTCAACAATTTCTTTGTTTGAAGATAAACCACGGAAATTTAATTTCCTGAAAAAATAGAGACTGGAAATCACTTTTCTTTAACTTTGCACATAAAATAGAAGAAAAAACAGTTAGTTTGACAGATTTGGAAATCTAATGTAATAAGTAATAAGATGAAAAGTCATGTAAAACTGTGTATGTGTATGTGTTTATTTTTTTGTTTTTTTTGTAAACAACCACAGCAAATGAAAACTGTTAAACAGATACAGATTCGATATGGTTCAAGAGAGTGATAGCCTCTTCACATTGTCAAGGCCATGTTGTCATTTACAACTGAGGTACATGTAAAGTGTTGCTGATTGTTCCATTTGTTTGGGAGTCCAGGTCATATGTGAGTTTATCATTACATGTAGTTGTTTTGATAAGATTCCTGGAAATCTGACTATAATTGCTATATGTTGGGATAGTATTACAGTGGCATAATACATTGACATTCTTTTGTACTTAATTACAATATTGAGTTGATTGCTGGATTCACAAACTCTGATCAAATTATGACCAAAAATCATGCCAAAATATAGAGTAGATGATTTGACTGCTGTCTTATATTGATTATCATAACACATGTCATGTGTAGGCTACATGAGACAATGTAGATGTGCCAGAATCCTCATACATAAGTATACAACATCATAATGTCACTCCCAGGCTGTTAACACTTATATCTAAGAGGTCAACAGATCTAATACCATTCACATCCTGTTGCTTTATATGTTAGTATGATACACCAATGTAACTGATCTGGCTAATGATCACTTCATATTATCTAAATATTACTTTTGCAACTTGATTGTATTATGTACATTTTAATTACAATTACTAACTTTCTGACATTAGGGGCTCCATGAATAATAATAAACCATAAATACAATGTACTACAACAATATAAAACATTAACGAGACAGAGAGAGACAGAGTGTGAGAGACAAAGAGAAAAAGACAGTGTAAAAGACAGAGATAGACAGACAAAGTGTTTGACAGACAGACACACACACAGACACAGAGACAAAGAGAGAGATGAGCTGACAGGTGTTTTCACTAACCATTGGGAGGAATCGTGTATAAATAAAAAGAGTATAAATGATACCCAGGGACCCAATCATTTCTGTGTTGTATTGGAGTTATATTACAGTACATGTACTTTATAATATGGACATGATCAATGTTGTATCAGAGTTATATTAAGTACAGTACATTTTAATACAAACACGCTTAGCGTTGTATCAGAGTTAACTATTAAACTCACATTTTAAATAAGTTAGTACATGTAGTTTGACCATGTACTGAGGATTTTTTTTTTGTAGATATTATCACAATTCCTGTATGCCTGTCAGCTTTGTTGTATTAAATACCGGAAACTGTGAAATAAGATTTCAGTTGTTGAATATGTTGAAGCCTGTCTTTTGACAAAATAATCTCATGAATACTGCGCCACCGTGTGTAAATAATGTGTTTGTTTTGTATAGTTTAGATTTAAAGGTAGGAATGGATTTCATTGATCTTGTAAATTTACAGGTATGTATATTTAGGAAAATTTTTCATTTCTGTATTATTTAATGTTCGTAGAACTTCTGTCGCTTTTCATTTATAGTTATGTAGTATAAAAAGAGTTAAATTCTGTGTATGGGTATATTGGTAAAAGTATGGAGTTTTAAGATAGCGAGAATGCAAAACATAAACTAGTGATTGTGATTTGGGGTATGTGGTTTTGAATTTTCAATGTATACACTTATACAATGTAAGCTTAGATATTTGTATTTTATTCACAAGCTACCGACTAGATTATATATACAAGTTTGACTGTACATGTACGGTAAGACTATATTACAGACAAGGCATTTAGAAGGTATAAAACGAATAGAGCATAAGTGTGGATTCTGTATTACAGGAATTCAGGATTCAGGTTAAATAATTTGCATGGTAGCAAAGACTTTGTCAATCTGTTCTGTGATGTGACTTGATGGTAACTGTTATGTACAAATCATTGTTGCACATTTATATGATTTAATCTTGCATAGCGTAAGTTAGACATTGTTAATGTTTTCATGCCAGATGCTATCTAAATAGCTTTGTCATATTATATATAGGATAAGAAATGAAAGTGCTCATGATTTGCAAAATGATCTGTGTTTCAGACTTTAACGATATATATATATATATAATTTTACCGTAATGATTAATGAGAATCCATTACTAGTATACATAGGATGCTTATACATGTAATATATGTAGTATTATACACACAATTGAAAGGACTAATTAAACATAAATCATCATTGTTCTCTAAAATACACCATTCCTGTTAATTGCATATTCCTGTTATTTGCATGATTTTCTCTGACATTTTGGTGGTGCAGTTAAGCGGAATCTACTGTATAAAATAAAACCTCTTGATCTGAGGGACCATCTGTCTTGAGAGTCCACTTTTCAGTGACAGGAATGGTGGTCTGTCAAGACAGGTTCCACTTGTAAGCATCTAAGTTTTCTCCTAATTTAACCTGTTTTTTTAGTTACATGTATGATTGATCCAGTCAAGTTGACTTGAACTTTTTATCTTTGTACATTTAGCTTACAACATATTAGCAACACTGGAATTGTGTCAAAAAAGTTGATAAATAGAGTTAGATTTGTCATGTTTTGATAAAGGAACACTATGGCCTATATATTAATATTTTACCAAGTGCAACAAGATTTTAGAGAATGGGGAGCTGTATCACTAAGAATTCATAAGTCATAGTTCACCAGTGATTGTACTTGTGCCATCTACTATGGCCATTTTTTGCCGTTTCAGTAGAAGCCAACATAATTTTGTATGCTACTTTCTACAAGTACCATGTATATCTGGGCTCAATACTAAGGCACGTCCGACCGACGCTGACTAGTAAAAGGTTGGTCCGGTCTAGTTAACTTAACTAGAAGTTGTGTCAAAGTAGCCTGACTGGTCGGGTTAAAAATATCACTTCAACTAGACTGACGATCTATTATTAAAAAAAAATGTTGTGGAAAACCATTTTGTTCTTTTTGCAATTTATTTACCAATAGTGGGACATTTATTTACATTACCGGTGATTGTGATAATAGATTTGTCGCTGATATTACGTGCCATATAGACTTAATTTCATTTCGTCAATTTTGTAACCATATAATGTAATACGCCCTCTGTTGAGAGATTGGTATATAAAATAACCGGAATAATAGTAATATTACCAGGAAGACACAAAAAGCCACTTGAATGGCACATCAGATTATGTTTTCGTCATTTTTAGATTAATTATATACAGCTAAGAAGAATAAACTGTTTCAATATGAGAAAGGAAACAAGTGTTCTAGGAATTTTGCTACAAATTGTACGAGTCAATATCACACTAGTACTGATATGGCTTAAATAAGCTAGATCGGTAAATACGAGGACAATACCGACAAAATATCTTTTTATTTAATGTAATACCTATATTATTAACATTTAAAAGTAAATCATTCCACAAAATTATCATTACGATGGAAAGGAGCTTCAATCTAGTTACATGATTCCGGTAATTGGCGTCATTTCGGTAATTCTATGGCCCTGCAAAAATTCAGATTGAAAGTGAAACTGAAAGCATCGGTCATAAAATCACAAGTGTGTGCAGCTTCACTTGCCTAGCCTAGGCATATTTTAATTTAACCGGGCATATAGAATGGTACCTTTCTTTTTTTTATTTTTTTATTTTTGATAGTTTTGTTTGAATTGAGTCACGATATCTCTAATAAAGCAGATCAACTTACGATAACTATCGATATCTGTTTACACTGAGTGACTGACGACGGCTTCTTTATAGTAGTTGAGGCATAACTAGAGATGAGGGTGTATCAAAGAAATCAAAGGGCAGAACAGAAATCGGAATTTAATTTACAATAATTAGCCCTAAAAGAAAATTTCAAACTTATATACATACTTGTTTCTTGACTTCTATAAATAAATTGTCAAAGCATTCAAGCTAACTGTCTATTCAGGTTTTATTTTGTTCTTGATAAAATTATAAATCAGTGGAACAATCAGCATGAATACAGTGTACAAATTGAGGATAATTTACTTGCACCACTCAGAAATGACATGTATGTTTTATACTGTAACAAAATATACTTGTATTCCAGTCCTACTTATTAGAGTTAGTAGGTTTGAGTACTCTAGAGATTATATGGAATTATTTCAATCATGAAATAATTAATTAATTTCTTTCTGTACTTATTTGTTTTTTTATGTTATTTAAAAAAATCGGTTAAAGCAGTAAATAGCATTTAATGGCACAACAATAGCTAAAAATGAGACGTAGATATGCACAAGTCCTCTGCCCGTCATCGAGTTTGTCGGGCAATTTATGAAATTAATATGTGAGCTATATTTTACCACTTATTAAAAATTAAAATATAGTGTTTTCATTATACCCTTAAAATCTCTAGATGTAGCGTACCCTAATTAAGTAGGATATGAAACTCTGGAAGAGAAATCTCGATAGATATGGTGTAACCGAGGTCAGGTCTAGTGATGTTAAGGTCAGGTCTAGTAAAATTTTCTGGTACTGGTCCGACTGGTCTAGTTCTTTTTGAAGTTAATGTTGAGCCCTGAATATGCTGCTTTTTATCTACACACCAGGTTCAGCTATACCCTTTTTGCTGGCTACTTTACATACATGTACATGTAACTTGTCTCCTACTCCATATAGTGATAAACTATTGAATGGGCTTTGTTGTAGTAAAATGTTTGTAGCAGTAGTTCAAAGGTACATGTGCAATAATCAATACATGTATGTGTATGTGTATGAAAACTGTCAGTTTACTTGGTTTACAATGTAAGAAAGAGGTGGTGTGTTTGAATTCAAATTTATCTGGATAATATGATTCGTCTCTACTTACATGTATGCCCTAATCATGAATGAGTTTAGTTGTTTCAAATGCCAATTGCATTGAGGGATACCAGTTTTTATGTGTAAGGGAAATGATTTGCTTTTTCTATTTGCTATTTCTCCTACATGTTTTGGACACATAACTCTTGCCTTTTATCGTTATATCCAAACTCAATTCATTGTTTTATTAGACTTATTCTGTGGTATCTGAAATTAAAGACAAAACCTATGTAAGAATTAAGGTAGCCTATATTGTGCATCAGTTATTTTTAATTGGTAATTCTTATAGAGTGGTACAATCATAATTTGTAATTTATATCTTAAAATAAGAATTAAGTAATAAACTTTAGTTGTTGTTGTATTGTTGTTTAATATCCTACTCAAGAATCTTTCACTCATATTTAGACGTCACAAATGCCGGTGAAGGCCTTTAAATTTTGGCCTGTGGTCGGTACTTAAGGCCATCATTGAGCAGTGAGGGTTCCTTAAAGCTGTCATTGTAACTTTGAAACAAGTTTTAATTTCGAAAAAAAAAATAAAATACTTTTGAAACATCCCTGATTTATTATTCCACAGGCAGACACTTTTGTTAAATGTTATCAATAGAAATCAACTCGCAGTTCGGCTATAAAAGGCAAGGCCACAGAACGACCATTATTTCAAACCTGTACTCCCAAAGCTAAACAATAGACAGATGACATGTAATCAAAACATACAATGTACTCAAATCATAAACATTATGAATTAATTTTTACATAAAAGACTTTGATAAAGATACATAATAAATATATTTTATAATCAGTTTTAAATTTATTATTTTAGTATTTGTAAAATAATATTCACTTTGAACATAAATATAAATAAAATCCTACCAGTATAAATCTGCACCCTTCCACTATGTTGTTTACACAACATCTCATATTCTAGTGAATTTGGTAATTAGAGCAGTCTGGTCATGCAACATTTGACTAAAGAAAAGGTACACCTCTTATTTTTACAAAGATGACATCAAATAAACGTTAAAAGAGACATAGCTGTGAAACATTCTATAAAAGTATTCGAAATGGATGCTCAATGGGTCTTGTAAAACGATCTGTATATTTTTCCGACTTGACCTTGGTCTGACATGTCTTTGATTCGTTATTTTGGAAGTGAGGACATTCATATCATAACAGGTGTTGTTTGAGCTCCCGTTTGTTTATAATTTTACAATTTTCTCATGGGGAATTTGGAATTATGTTTGATATTCTCATGTTTAAACCGATTAATTACATGCTTGTGAACTGTATATTAGCTGGCAAAATGTCAAGATAGAGTAAATTAACTTTGTTGATATCAATGTTTATTTTTCGGCATACAGGTGAGTTATACTCAAACTTCATTACTTCACACGTTTGTTCTTTGTGACTGTAGTTAGACAATGAAAACTTATTTAGCAAACTCGCCTTTTATATCGGTTGTGGGGGCTTGTTTCTATTTAGAAAATTTAACAAATATGGCTACCAATGGAAGTAAAACACTGGGGATGTTTCAAAAACTTATTTT
The DNA here is from genome assembly GCA_030159075.1 of Atrina japonica. NCBI lineage: Eukaryota > Metazoa > Mollusca > Bivalvia > Pterioida > Pinnidae > Atrina > Atrina japonica. Next base: position 63,428 of record BROG01000942.1, on the reverse strand, counting down.
GTTTTTTTTATTTAATTAAATTGGTTTAAAAGTTGAGATGACAGCTTTAACATGCAGACACCTACTGTGACACAGGACCACATTTACCCCGGTTGAGGTACTTCTTGTTTTTGTTCCGTTTCGTATTTTCTTTCTTTCTTCTGAACTTGTCAGAAGTATTTCTCTGTAACTGTTATTTATACACAAAATGACATGACATGAAGTCATGTTTTGGGGTCTCGGCATGGTTACAAGTGCATTTCACTGAGAGAAAGACTATTTTATAGTTCTAAGATTTTTATATCTATAGATTTCTTGACATCAAAGGGACAATGAAAAGACTGAAGAAACTTGCAGTTACATGTATATCTTCATGTAGTTGAAATTGGCAGCTGAAGAAATTATATTTGATGAATATAGCCCTAACCAAAATCAGGTCTATAGGAAAAGCTTTGAACAGTAGTAGTTGTTGATGTGTGTTGTGAAGTTTAATAGATATGTACTTTGGTATTGGCACTACATTTAACCAATGAACCATGCCTATTAGATAACCATATACAATGTACTGTTAAAATTACGATATCCCAGTGATAAAACCAGGATTGAATGATCCAGGGTCATTACGTCCCCTTGTTCATATTTTTATGGGGACATTTTTCATAACCATGGGAACATAACAAATATTGTAAAAAAGAACATATGTTGATAAAGTAGCAATTTTAATTAACATTATAGTTAATGCATGTTTTGCATCAGAAAGTAGACACTTTTCATTCTGACAATGACAGACTTTTCTCAGGATTCTAACAGTTTTTTCACAACTTTAACCAGATTGTCTTGTTCAGACAACAAAATTACAGCTTTTTTGTGACTATTTGACTTTGCATGTCTATCAAGAGTTCTTGTTCTAAAGTTTGATTGCTATAGCATCCATGCAAAGTTGGCACTTCATAATATTTTTGTCATCATCATATATTTAATTATAAGCCAGTTATAAACAGCTTTTCAACTGTCTTGAGATTTACGTGTGATTTCTTTATCTTTTACATCCTCTTGATGTTTTTTATCTGTCACATTCATAGACAGCCATTTTGTTAGTCCCGTTGATCTACAAAATGTACCTTCAGCTGCTGGCATACGTGCTGCCACCATGTTTCAAAACGCGTTGTTAAACATACAGCACACCTTGGGAATTGTGTGTCTTTGAACATGAAAAACTTTAAACATTAAAAAGGGACAATAATTGATTTCTGAAAGTCAAAACAACATAAAAACTGAAACCGGTTTGGGGTGGATGTAATTCCGGAAACTGCCGTCAATGTGTCAAGCTGTCCCAGTGGTTTATTTATAATGGGGACATTTATCATTTTGAAGTGACAATGTTGCAATGGCGCGCTCTGGTTGGATCACTTGTCTCCCCATAGTATAAACACTTTAGCTATCTTCCCGGGTACTGGGTTCTGTTCTCCACTAAAAACTTGCCACCACCATATGACCGAGAAATTATTGAGTGTGGTGTAAAACAACATTCAGTATAATACTATACAAATGTACAAATGTAATATGTTCTGATACATACTACTATTTCCTGTCTCTTGTATCAGACAATTCAATTTTGAAACTCATGTTCTTCTGTGTAAATCTTCATCTTTACTAACCCATTTTTATCCTCTGTATACATGAACTTCTATGACATCAATATCAGTAAATGTTTACCCATTGATGTTAATGAATAGCAACAAAAACCCAAAGCAAGAGAAAAATAGAAATTCCAAGATAAGGGAGGGGGACATGTACAGTAAATGGAGCAATGTTTTTTGTGTGATACATTTGTGATATCTATCAGTGTACTTGTTAGCTAGCAACACTGTAGTCATGCTCATCAGAGCCAAATAATCAATAACAGATTATAAATACACAGAGTTGTATCTTTTTCAGCACTGATTACATTTATATAGCAGAATTTATAGTACTTTGAGAATGACTATCCTTGTAGCTTTATATCAACAGGGATAAGTGATATGACTTATAATATTCTGAGGTGAAGCTGTCCACGGAATCTGTGGCATATAACTTCCTATTCATGTTTGTTTCAAGAAGTGAGAGGTGAAGGTCAAGTAAGTAGCATATTAAAGTTACAGATGTATGAGTCATTTGTCCAAAAAAAATGTGCAAGTTTTTTGTCAGGAGAGGTGTTTGGATGATTGTGTGTAGTGTTGACAGTTAGTGGCCTTTATATGTCAGCTGCATGTTAATTACAGAAGGTATTGTATAGTTATAGTAATTGTGAATGCAAATTTAAAAGCTACTGGTGTAGGGAAAGCTTTAGTTTGAAAAATCTCTTCAAACCAATGTTTGGAAACAGTGTTTCCCTCCATTTCTTCATAACATAATCTTCTACTTCATTGCAGGCATCTTAAGTGTGTGTATGTGTGTGCCATAGTACAAAATGTATGTATGCAAACTTGATGTAAAGAATACCCTAACAGTAATGTATTACATGTATAATATTACAAATTTATCTGTATTTTTATATTTGATGATAAAACAGACTGGATCTTTACATGTCATTTTTTTGAAGGCGCATAATATTGTCACTCAGTGTATAAAACTTTGGTATGGTTTTAAATGCGATTAAAAGTTGAAAATTTACATGTACATGTATAACATTATTTAAAATACCAGTATTTTTTCAAGTTCATAGATATCAACATTTTGCTGTATTTCAGGGTCTGAAAAAAGGCTTAACTGAATTATTGTGAATGCTCAGAAAATTCTTAGTTGGCCTGGCTCAGTCAGTAGCACGCTCAAATCTTTTTGCGTCCAGCCAGCAGCAGGTCACATTCCTGTCCTTCGGATGAGACAGTCAAATAAGAGGTCTGTGTCACAGAAGATATTAATGGCACGTTAAAGAACCCTCACTGCTCAATGGCCTTAAGTCCCAAGCATAGGCCAAACTTTGAAGCCCTTCACCAGCATTGGTGATGTTTCCATATGAGTGAAAGATTCTTAAGTGGGATGTTAAACAACAATACAACCAACAAAAATTCTATTTGATCTGAGTTTTATTCATATGACCTCCAATTTGAACTCAGTTAGGCAGTTAGGAAGCTTTTTGTGCATGCTTAACCGAGTAAATAAAAAAGTAAAGAATTCTGAAAGTAATAATTCCAATAGTGGCAAAAAGCAGTCGCTTACAGATTCTGCAAAAAAGTGAATAGATTTTGCTGTAACATCTACATGTAAATGGAACAAAAGCTTATATATATATACACACACACACACACACACACATTGTATGGGTGGTCAGTGCTGTAAGCCTATCAGAAGCATCTTCAGAGTCTGAGTAGGTGCATGATTAATTAGATTCCACTAGGAGAATAACCTCATAATTTTTGACAAAAATGCTAGTTATACACAGTATTCATTTATTTTACACAAATACATTACCGGTACTTCATTCTTTACATCAATACCCATCAAGTTTTTAATGCAGAACAGAAAATACAATTTTGAGAGACAAAATGCATTTAAAGCATATATACATGTATGGATTCCCCATAGTCTATATAGTGAAATCATGTGAAAATGTAATTCAAGAAAACATATTACTGAATTTATTTAGATAAGTGCAAGCACCATAACTGGTCAGATCTGAGGGACTCCATCATTTCCTAGCACATAAAACAGATGATAATCATTGCCATATCTAACATCTTCATCACATGAAAGCCCCCCCCCTGTAAAGCAACGTTCAAAACTGTTAAGCACACATTTCATGAATATTGAAAATGGAAGGACAATTGCCTAGTCAATCATCAAATATTGATATTATTGAAAATGTGTGGCATTCCATGAAACTCTGTCTAACCTATCAAATTGAAGATATTATAAGCACAATACCCATCTCTTCCATGTTTTAGAGAAAATCTAGACCTGTATTACTATTTATTATACATGTAATGTGATTAAAAATATATATATTAATTAGTTATAATCTCTGACAGTTTAAGGATAGTAATTAAAGTTATATGACAAAAAATTTATCATTTGTTGCTAAATTTTGACTTTGAATAGCTCCTTCTTTTTTAAAGAAGTATGATGTCTCATTCTATCTTTCATGTACATGTATGTATTTTATGTATGTACATGTATATAAATGTATGTGTACATGTCAAATCTGTTTTTTCATAACTTTTGCAATTGAAAAATTTTGTTTGTCTCAAGTGAAGCATGAAAAGTACTTCTCAGTACAATACATGTATATTTACATGTAGTTTGTTGATAGCAAATTGTTAGTTATTTTTAATGCCTTTGTCTGCCATAGATTAAAGTCAAAATATACTACATGTGATAATGCATCTCCAACAACAACAACATTAGTTGTCACCTGTGGTGACCACTATATCATTGTGTCCAGTAATCTGATACACTAGATGTAAATACCTACTTCATTTCCATAATAAATGCCTGCAGACTGAATTGAAAATCTTGAGGATTATAATTCTGAATTTACTTGTCTGGATTGTTGATTTGTTTGTGTACTTGTCGGTTGTGTCATGTTACATGTACAAGTTACTTAAGAGCCTAGACAGCAAGACTATATCTAACATTTAACATAGTAAAGTCATGAAAGATGTAGACAGTAGTAAGTCAACTACTTTCGTGTACCATGGGGATATGTGTTGTATTAAAGAAACATTGTAAAACTGGCTAGACATACAACAAAATATTTGCATTTGTACGTATAAAACGTATCAAGATAGATATGCGTGAGTGGTTCATGTATGATTGTATGTATTGTTGTACATCACTACATGTAGATTGTGCTTGGAAAACTACTCATTATCCTCTTACAGAAATACCTATTACCAATTTAGCTAACCTAGACCAAAGGGCCAAGCAAATTGTTGCTATGACCCAATGTCCATTGTCCTTTGTTTGTCGTCTGTCCATTTTTAAAACTTCCTGCTCGTTTAAGGTCAAGGTCACAGACACGTACATGTAGGCCTACATGCAGGTAAGTAAACACAAAATGATACTTGCATATTTGACCAAATTTACCTCATGTTTTAAATTATTATTTGGTATTGTGATAATGGATATCCTTTTAGTAATTCCTATTGGAAACTTTTTAAACTATTTTTCACCATATCATTTTTATATTCTTTCAGTAGTCCATAACTGCTCACCATTTGAATGGAGAATCTGTAACGTTTGACAAATTCTAGTTGGATTTATTTAATTACCATGGGAACCATGACCAACATGTCTGAAAAAGAGAACCTCAGCTTTCAGGATTTGGAGTACAAGGACTGTATGCTAGAAAGTCTCAACAAGCTAAGAAAAGAAAAGAAACTATGTGATGCAATAGTGGTAGTAGGAGCCCATGAGTTTCCATTACACAAAGCAGTGTTGGCTTCTGCCAGTTCTTACTTGCTGGAGATGTTTTGTACTATGGACAACAAACACATGTTTAAGCTGAGGGATGTACAAGACCATGAAAGCTTTAACAGTCTATTGAATTATGCCTATACAGGAAGGTAGGATATGTGTTATGTAACATTTTTACACTTTTCTGGTGGGGAAATTTTTGGAAGCATACCTCCTGCACCTCTTTACCTAAATGTCTCACGAAATGGACAAAGAAACAAATACTTTAAAGCAATATAAACTGTCACAATGACAATATTTGTCTCATGACATATAAACGAGAATATGATAAAATGTGTGTTCAAATACATTATCAAACAGGTGAAACATTGTAAAAGATCTTCTCTTCGAAGTTATTTGTTTTATTAGAATTTAAGTTTTCTTGTACCTTAAAAATTCTGGCTGTATTTCCGTATGCAATGACCTTTCAGATAAAATCTTTCCCTATATCAAATGTGCTGCGTAATTCGGTCAGGGGATTTTGGTCCTATACGCACTCGGTCTATCAGCAATATCAGCAATTGATAGTATCGGCATATGTTAAAGTCAGAAGATTTTTATGTGTTTTATATTTACTTTTAAAATACAGTGATTATTATTAGCAAGTACATGTATTATGTAAAATATGTGCTTTTCAATGCTATTTTAAATACATCGGATGAATATATAAATATAAATATTGGGTCACTAATAGAAATTTTTCCAGTCTTTAATGTTACCTTGAAATGAATGCTGACATTGCCAAAATCAAAAGAATATAACTCTAAAAAACTATACGTACCTCATGTTTACAATTGTGATGCCATGGAGTTGGATGGAGTTGGGCAGTTCATATGTGTCAAGAATGATAAACCTGAGAATGCAATGGGACGAGTTAAAAATGGGTCAAGATCACCCGATATATCCGGCACATGGACAGTTTCAGAAATGAATGTTTTGAAACAATGGGAAAGACAAACTATGCCCGATTTAGTTGTGAAATGATGATGTACGAAAATAAACACAAAGGGTAATAAGAATAGAATATATATTATCGTAACTGCAAATAGCACATGCTTATTGGACACTTGGTAATCTTCGTAAAAATTACCGAAAGTTAATTTGGAAAGCTCAGAGTAATGGCAGAGAAAAAAACCCTGATATTATGGGTTACGTTTGGCAAAATTGTTGCAATTATATGCATGCATTTGTTTTTCTAATCACCAGATGGTCTCTTTGGGATACATATGAGATAAAATATTACATAAAATGGTCACATAAAATTTTTCACCTACATGTAAGACAGTTCATATCGCTTTTAGGTAGCTTTATACATGTACCTATTGTTAAAATACCAAAACAAAAGGATTTTCTATTTTGATATGTATTTTTTACAATATCAACATAATGGTATTGTACATGTAATAGGTTTCTTTTAAATATAAATTATGAAAATTCATACATTGAAGATAAAAAAGAGAATAATTTCAAGATTTATTACGTAAATTTAACCATATTTGTAAAAAATTTGTAAAGACATTTTAGAAAATTATAACTAGAAATTTTTTAAAGTATTAATTCCAAAAGACTCATAAAGATATACATGTACAATTACATTGACTTTTTCTCTGTTGTCTTAAACTTAAAGTTTAAGTCTTATTCACATTTTTTAGTCCTATAATATAAGCCTTTATAGGTTCAAATTGTTTGCTTTAATGGTTTTATTGGATATTTATTTTTACTATTAATGCCAAACCACACAGTCCTGTTGGAAGTTGCCATTTTCTACTTCACAGTCTGTTAGGTACTTTCTGCTCTGAATGAATAGAATATCCCGACGATTGGTATTCCTCCCAACCTTAAAAGAGTTCATTTGTTGATGTTAAAATAAGTTTTTGAAACCTGGGAATTTTACTTGTATAAAACATCGAATGTTAAAAAAAGACTTTGTAAAAAGTTTTACCCGCATGAATGCATAGTATGTTTCATATTATGAAATCGGGTACAGATGTAGCAAGTTCCTAAGAAATTTTTGTGGGAACTATGAATGGTTATTTGACAATGTTTGCAACAGTCTTCAGTTTACTTCTGTCATTATTATTATAGATACATGTAAATGTCTAAAATATTTACAAAAACTGTTTACTGAATCATATAGTTGAGTTTATCCTATTCTGAAACACTTTTCTAAATGCCATCCCCTCCTTTTTTGTTGTATTGTAAAGCCTATCACGAATGAGACGTTCCACAGTCTTTCAAAATGCTACTAGAAAATAGAGACTTCCAATAAGACTTGTTGGTTCAGCATCAGTTGATTAAAAAAAGTTGAAAGCAAACCATATGAACCAATTATGGGACTATTTTTTTATTCATTTGGATGAGAAATTTAGGAAGAGAAAAAATTCACACCTGCTAACAGACTGTGAAGTAGCTATGTGCAGATATTTATATGACCATACTGGTGGTTGATATATTGTATTATCCTGATTATGTGGGCAGAAATGCTAACCAGTGCCAAAGTTTGTGATTGTTTATTAAAAGACAGTAGTTACATGTATCTCATCTGTATATGTGATGATATGAAGTATTTCTATGATCTTTGTTACAATACCACGGTTATATGTAAGCATATCCTTCATATCCTTGTGATATGCTGAAACATGTAAGGCCAGTCATACCGTACATGCTGCCAGTATCAGAGTTCAACAACATATGGAACTGCATCATAAGATTACACAATACAGTATGTATAAAGATGGTAATAACAATAATAAAAGCCATTTGGAGGTACACAACATGATGTAAATAAAGGGCCAAGTGTATCATAGCGATGTATACATATATATAAATATATATTTTGTATATACATTTTGTACTATACAAGTACATGTATTATTAAAAGTTCAAGAAAATCTCTACCCGATTTCGTAATATGAAACATACTATCCATTCATGCGGGTAAAACTTTTTACAAAGTCTTTTTTTAACATTCAATGTTTTATACAAGTAAAATTCCCAGGTTTCAAAAACTTATTTTAACATCAACAAATGAACTCTTTCAAGGTTGGGAGGAATACCAATCGTCGGGATATTCTATTCATTCAGAGCAGAAATGCATATGTTAAGAACTCTATAATGGTATATCTTCACAATGTACACGGGAAGAGACCACAGGCCTCCCGTAAGTAAAACTACATTTGAAAATCGATTTCAACATTGATCGAACTTGTGCTCTAACAAGCGATAGCTGTTTTATTTTCGATAAGTCGTGTCTGATTTTTCATATGCCGATTAATCTCAAATTATGATTCTAGCCATCGTCAACTACCGCACAGGGTTTAAATAGTCTGATTGGTGTTCTTTTTTAAAATAAAATACAACACAATTTAAACTTGTATATTATATTTAATAATAAAATCAGATTGACATTAATTACATGTATTCCAGCCCACAGTAAAATTTTGTTCGATAATCGGTGTATATCTACATCCACCCTAACCCAGTAGCGCTTCTATCAAAACGACAACGATGTACATGTATTTTGTTATAAAATTGGTAAGATATACATGTACATGTAGCATAAATATCCCTGATGTTTTATTAATAGATTCAATATCAATGTTTTTTAAATTAGCCATATATATATATATTCATTTTCAATCATCGGGTACGCCACATTGAACTAGATACAGTACATGACTTGCGCGTGTATCTGTGTACATAAGAAGCTGAGTTTTATCTGTTGACGGCGATTTATGATACTGTCGCTATGGATACCCCACCCCGTTCACCTAGACTTGATGTTTTGTCCCTGTTATGTAATTGCTTTGATCCGCGGTCTTCAACGAGGAGCCATTATATCTGTAATTTGGTCTAATAATGTGGACTCTGTTTAATGAAGATGGATCTTCGGGGGAGACAGCAATGAATTTTTTTACGAACACACCAGATTTTAATCAGCCGTACTTTAAGATTTAGTCTTAATATCTGGAAAATATAGGGGCATCCTGCGTGACGTCACACATTTCTACTGGGTGAAACTATCAATGGTTACATGTAGTTTACATAGACTACTGCTACTGCAGTGACAAATCTTGTTACATATTTCACCATTATATCATGAAATTTAAAACATAAGTCTATTTGAAATATAATTTGTTCATTTCCTAATAAAGATGATTTTGAATAATGGTTTAAATAAAATTTAAAAAACCCAGTTGATCTTTTAGTGTTAAACATATCATCACTAGTGTATCTACGTCTGGTCGCACATAATTGCTGAAATAAAATAGACTAAAATAACCTACCGACTCTATCAAAAGGAAAAATTTACTTTCTTATAGGCCTATGCTTAGACCTATTGTTGATAATTTATTAAATCAGGGATATTTACAGTCTAATAGGCATTTTTAGCTCACCTGGCCTAAAAGGCCATGTGAGCTTTTGCCATCACTTGGCGTCCGTCGTCGTCCATCGTCCGTCCGTCGTTAAAGATCAACTCCTCAGAAACCGCTGGGCCATTTGCAACCAAACTTTGTCACAACAGTCCTTGGGTGGTCTACTTTAAAAATTGTGTCCGGCATGTCTGCACCTAATCCAAGATGGCCGTCAGTGGGGATCATAGATTAACATTGGACCCTATGGGAAAATATATTCAAAGATATTTTTCTCTGAAACTACTGAGCCAATTAGAACCAAACTTGGTCATAGTAGTCCTTAGATGGTACCTTCTGAAACTGGTGTTTTTTAAAATCTGCACCTAATCCAAGATGGCCGCCAGCGGGGAACATAGGTTAACATTGGACCCTATGGGAACAATATCAAAGATCTTTTTCTCTAAAAACCTTTAGCCAATGGGAACCAAACTTGGCCACAATAGTTTTTGGATGGCCCCCTACAACATTATGGTTTTTGAGGGCCACATCAAATCCAAGATGGCCGCCAGCGGAGAACATATTTTAACATTGGACCTTATGGGAAAATACGTTCAAAGATATTTTTCTCTGAAACTACTGAGCAAATTGGAACCAAACTTGGTCACAGTAGTCCTTAGATGGTATCTTCTGAAACCGGTGTTTATTTAAGTCTGCACCTAATCCAAGATGGCCGCCAGCGGGGAACATAGGTTAATATTGGACTCTATGGGAACAATATCAAAGATCTTTTTCTCTAAAACCCTTTTAGCCAATGGGAACCCAAACTTGGCCACAATAGTCTTTGGATGGCCCCCTTCAACATTGGGGTTTTTGAGTGCTACACCGAATCCAAGATGGCCACCAGTGTAAAACATATTTTAACATTGGACCTTATGGGAAAATATGTTCAAAGATATTTTTCTCTGAAACTAGTGAGCCAATTGGAACCAAACTTGGTTATAGTAGTCCTTAGATGGTACCTTCTGAAACTGGTGTTTTTTAAGTCTGCACCTGATCCAAGATGGCCGCCAACGGGGAACATAGGTTAACATTGGACCCTATGGGAACAATTTCAAAGATCTTTTTCTTTAAAACCCCTAAGCCAATTGGAACCAAACTTGGCCGACAACAGTCTTTGGGTGGCCCCCTACAACATTGGTGTTTTTGAGGGCCCGCACAAAATCCAAGATGGCCCGTCAGTGGAGAAGATATTTTAACATTGGACCCTATGGGAATTGGTTCAAATTTAATTTACATATAAACAAAAATGATTTAGTTAATTTAACAGTTGCTGTACAAAAGTATGAATGCCCTCAGTATGATAGTGGTATGACAGTGTTATAATATCCTGTATGGGTTTTAAGAGATACCAGAGTGTCTAGATTTGATGTTGGTCATTTATCTGAATCTGACAAGTAAAGGTATAATAATGCATATTGAAACAAATTCAGTTTTTCTTTGAAGTAGTTAACAAAATAGAATTAAAGAAACATGATGAGGCAATTATGTTAAAATGTATGGCATCAAACTTAAACAAAAGTTTGTTAATGGGAATTCATAATTTCTCAAGTTCACATCAATATATATAATAGAAAGACAGTGTCGGGATTGCAGGTATTATTTTGTCAATTTCTCTCTATATATTACCTCCCTTTATCATATTTTTTTCCACTTCCTGTCAGTGTTTTTTTGCTGGTAAGACTAAAAAGGTTGGATTTTAACTTGCCTGGAGTGAAGGGAAAAAGTTTCTTCCACCTGTGCCTGATGTTGCATCTAGTGATTAAGTAAATAAGGGGTCAAAATAGGCTAATTTACGTCTTGCATCTTACCTAGGTGAGCTATACAGGCTCCTGGGAGCCTCTAGTTTTGTTTTGTTTTTTGTTTTTTGTTTTTTTGGGTTTTTTTTTTTTTTGCGTGGTTGATTATTTCTTACCGGTATTGATGATGACATAAACATAAAACTCGAAATAACATGTAATTTACTGAATATTAAAACAAAAAATTATGAAATGAAATCTTGATGATTTCCTAAATTTTCATATTTGACGCATGTCGGACTGATTTTGAAAATAATTTTCAGGTAAATTATTAGCGATTTATGATTTTTTTAATCAAATAAATATATATATATATATATATATATAGACTTAATCAACTATAACAGTAAAGGTTATCTCTATCTACCATAGTTTTGGGAATTTTACTTTTCCAGCATTCCACTCATAAGGAATATACATGTATATTCAAAGTACGGAGTTTGTTGTCGGTTGAAGTTAAACGCTAAGATGTTCACAGACATCGTCTTGTTTATTGCGATAGCCCTTTTCATATCTTTGAAGATTACATAGAGATATAATAAGTTTAATAATTTTTGTTTTGATAATTTTTTTATTTATAGGTCTACATGGTTATTCTTGCATTTTAATTTAAGGGGGGGGGGGATGTCTTGAGTGAAAAACCACGTAGATCTTCTGTAACAGTACACATTGTTACTCTATGCTTAAACTTAATTTGCATTTATTTTTAATTATTCAATAAATATATGTTGAAATATAAATCATGAAAAAGCCATACTAGAAAGTCAAACTGAATGAGACGTCACAAAATGCCTGTGAAGGGCTGAACTGAAATTTTTGCTTATGCTGGGCACTTACATGGCCATTGAGCAGTGAGGGTTCTTCAACGTGCCGACACCTACTGTGACACGAGACCTCGGTTTTACTGAAGGACAAGAAAAGCCAGTCGTCTCCGGCGAGGTTTGAATCCACGACCCTCCACGTGTACGGCAGTATATTGCCCCCCCCCCCCCAAAAAAAAAAAAAAAACATCACGCCTCTCCTGGAAAATTCCTTAATTTGCAATAAGTGTGTCTGTTAAATGAAATATTTGGCCGGTATAAAGACGAGTCGCAGTGTGATAAGCAAGTCTGTGCAGTGGGCTTTTATATCATACCATTTCTGGGAAGCAAACACAGTTGGATCATGGAGGAAACGAATACCTCACCTGGCTCTAGAATTAATCTATCAACGAAATATTTTTAACGATAAAGAGGTCATAATTCAATGTCTGGAGGTTTACGGTTTCAAAAATCAAACTGATGAATTCCGTCAATCACACATCAGGTGACACGAACTATGCAAGGACATCATTATACTGCCTACACTATCAAATGATTGGTTGAAAAATGACTGAAAGATTTGACTTTTATGGCATAAAGGATGTACGCCCCCCACGCCTTTTGAACTACCGGTTGAATATGAAAGGATACAGAGTTTTACATGCATTTTAACGTGTATTCATTTTACAAATATATTGCTATGTTTTCAGTATATCTATTCTGAATTAGTCTGGAGAAATTCTGCAACTTGTGAATAGGTTTTTAAAACTTGGAAAATAAATTCCAAAAGTTCTTAACAGAGAAACACGGATAATTTAAGTTTTTTTTTATTATTATTTCATTTGTACTTAAAATTTTTACTTGCGTAATATATTTCACATAGATCCGATGTTTGTTTGTTTGTTTGTTGTTGTTTAACGTCCCACTAAAGAATATTCACTTATATGGAGACTTCAAAATTTGGCGTATGCTCGGCACTTACGACAATTGAGCAGTGAGGGTTCTTAAACGTGCCGACACCTACTGTGACATGTGAGTGTCTGAACATGATGGGCATTTAAAAAATATATATCATACAAGATATTGAATGCATATATCCTTTCAAAGTTTTAGTATTTTTTAAATTAGTATCAATTTTTTTTTTTATATGCCCTCTGATAATAATGACACACGCATCGATGTAAGTCCTCACATACACTCACATCAACCTGAGTTATCTTTTGACAGTGATTTATGATCCTGTCTCTATGGATACCCCATTCACTCAGAATCAATATTTTGTCCCTGTTATGTAATAGCTTTGGTCTGTGGTCTTGATCGAGGAGCCATATTTTAGCTTGGTCAGATTATGTGGATTCTGTTTAACGATAGTGGATCTTCGGGGGAGGCAGCAATAGATTTTTTTTCGACAATATGTATAGCTTGGATCAGCCGTACTTTAAAGATTTCAATATCAGAACAAATATTCTTGACTTACTCATATTTTGGGATATATATTGGAGTTAAGAAAAACATTTTAACAATATTGCCGCAGATTTCAGACGTGTGTTCGAAATTTTATGTAATTGAGAAGTATAAAATAATTAATTTAACAAAACGACTTTTATTTTTAATTCTGATCAGCAATCGCTTTCCCAATTGATATTGCGAATATGAATCGTCAAAACTACTTTAAAACTTATAATTTTATCCAATATAGATCGATATTCGCAGAACTGTCATTCTGTATTTACATCCTCTCAGTAAAGTAAAATTTTACAAAATGACAGAACTTTCTCAGACGTTTACGGTTTTGATTGTGGGTATAGTTCCAAGCCTTTGAATTTCGATATCCGAGATCTTCCTCTGTCCAATTAATCAATTTGACTCCTTTGGATGAATATTCTACAGTTCGATGCTCATAGTTTAAGTTTTGTTTACGGTGACATATTTTTATTTTTACTCCGAGAATCTATCAAGTCATTTTGGTTTTTATAATTAGATTGCATGCCGATAAAGCAAAATTAATTCTGAAAACGGAAAATTCCAATTCAAAGGCAAACAATCTCACTCTCTCAAAGTAGTGAATATGAAAACATCAATTAGATGATATTGGTCTGGAAATATATTATTTAGTTTCGATTGTTTCTCTTTTGACTAAAGATATATATGACCCACAGAGCTTCATGAATCGAAACGATGATTGACAGACAAACCGTCAAACTAAATTACGTATACAGGTAGAGGCGGGGTAAAATAATCACCTGAGGATAATACGTTATCGAAAAGGCAGGACTTCATGTGTTAGATGATTATTTTTTATCCAAAAATAAGAACTTGTCTGCACGACGGATCGCAGGTCAAGTATGACAATGACCATCACATTCCGGTATGGGTATTTCTCATTGCTAATTGCTCTATTTTTCTCAGCTTCAGCGATAGATTAGTAGCGGGTCGATGTTTGTGTCTGTGTAATGCGGTTTTTTTTAAGGATGAGACTCACGTCACTTATTTGTGAGATAATTAAACTAACAGTTTATTGATAGATATTTAGTAAAACTAGGTTGCGTAACTAAAAATATTTCTTACTACAAGTTTGTCGAACTCCATGTTGTTAAATCAGGATGAAACTGGCGAGACTTTAAGTCACGTAAGCAAAACTTCAAAGTATGATGAATATGCTAATGATTCGAGATACAGTTTTTCAGCATTTTCACCAAACTATGACACTGTAGAATTTCAAAGTAGATGTGTTAAAAGTGTATAAAATCTTTTTCAAAGTAAATAGCTCTTACATGTATATGACTTAACAGTTTAGATACTCTTTATTTGACAAATTGTCATTTTAATCTAATAAAGTACTTAATGGAAAATGTGTAAAAATATTACCACAACTTTTGTATGGTCTCATTTTAAGTTTTCAGAATTCAAATTCTCGACTGAAATTTTGGTTGCCCGCAAAGAAAATAATATTTTATTTAATTTTGTGTTTTTTAAATTCATTGTTATTTTAATAGATAAATTTTTATACAATATATTCAATGTATTGTCTCTGAATGATGCATTTAAATCTAAATTAACTGTAAATGCATCATTATGATTACTATAATCAATTATTATTACTATTTTATGATGTTACTATTACCCGATATGTGTATAATTAATTACAAAAGTAAGTTTTCACTATTGTTTGATGAAAACAGTAGCTATCCATTTCTGTGTACTTCATTAAAACTTTTATTTACAGTAAATATTTTTACTTTTATCATTCTCTTACATTTAATTCCGATTTTACAACTTTTTAACAATGTATAGTGTTATGATTATTCTACCAAATCCTGAAATTCAAGTCCATTCGGTATTGGTTCTTTTATTTACACGCATCCACTTCCTCCACAAACTGCAGGTGGTCAGACACAACTAAATAGTTTTCTATAGGCGACAATGTTAACGTTTTCCTGTACATCTCATCTTCAAGCAAGTGTTGACATATAAATTATACATCTGTTTGGCGTTCTTTCTGCAATCAGAAAATAAACACAAAACATGGGCTTGACCACCTTGTTTTTCTGTCACACGTGCATATGTCAACCCCCAGTAGTTTCGCAACGAATCCTTTATTCAGATACTTTTCAGGAAATTGGTTCTAAATACATTAAAGTATCAGTAAAAATTATGCTGATTCAGCATTTTCAGTTCATAATACATTATTTTACTGTGTAAAAATATAGAAATGTGTTAATTGACCAATCGGAGACCAGTTAACATTCAAAATAGCAGTACTGCTTTCCTTACACTTTTTCAACCAACCAATTTCGGGGGTATTTAGTTGTCTCTGACCAGGTATCAGCAGTTAACACACTGTGTTCTGTGACATTTTCGGCCATAAGGTAAAGACTAACGTGTTTAATTGTCAATAAAATAATTATTTAAGTTTCTAATTGTTTTTTGTAATGTATGTTGAACTAAAAATAGAAGGAAATGATCAGTTTTGAAACTAAAAAAGGAATCCGGATTTTCAGTACGGCATCAGTGGGCCTACTCCCCAATGCAAGAGGGCGAGTGGATTTTTTTTAACCCCGCATAATTCTTACAGAATAAGGGGCACTTCGATTTGATTTAAACAAAGTTCTTGACCTGTTGGTTCGTCATACACACAAATTCTTATTTTTGAATAAAAATCTTCTACATATTGAGGCACTTTTGGTTGCATTGAATGAATAGAAATGTAATTTGATATTTAATGTACATGTATAGATTGATCACACATCAACACAAACAAAAAAAACCCTGAGAATTGAATTTAATAAATTTAGCATTATACGTCAGTGACAGTGTAGAAAACTCGTCAGTGACAGTGTAGAAAAACTTGAGACATTTAGTCATCGGCAATCCATGGAGACCGACATCGCAATTTGCGATGATTTTCATCACCATGATGACTGCGATTGTGATGGATACACGCGATTCTAATGCAACCATTTGCTCAAAATATTTCCGTCACTATGATGTGACAAATGCGCAATCCGCGTGGCCTGTACTGTTTGTTCTGTCACCTTTTTTGTTAGGGCTTCTGTTTTGCATATTATGATTGCATTGAACTTACAAAAAATAGAAAAGAAATAATAAAATTGAAATATATTCATGATCTTGTTAATAATAAAATTCAGATATGTTCATTGTAGAAAAACACAATTATCTGATTTCATATCGGTTCAGCTATGAAGTAAAATTTAGAAATAGAAGGCTTCTATTGATATGTCTTATGGTTAACTCAAAAAGAAAATTTATGTTTTAACTTTAGAAATCATTTTAACTACAAGGTGGTTGATAAAAAAGAATAAATAATAATGGCATGTCAGATTGTGCCTAGCAAAATTTTAATAAATTTTTAAAAAGAATTTTTACGAGTCGATGTTCTATCAACTAAATAATGCTGTCATAAGTTGATTTCTTGGGATCAAGTCAAAGCACATTTTGCAGTATGGGGTTAATATTGGCGGGAAATTACACTTATATGTGTATTTCAGCAACATAAACTCAACGTTAAGATTGAAATTTCCAAATCACACTTTTATTCATAAATATTTGCTTTTTGAATTGACGAAAAAAGAGTAACAATTTGCTGAAAAATATAGGTCTTGAATAGTTCTTAAAATGTATGCTTTAAAAAGTCAGTCCAGCGTCCTTTATGAGTTTTAAGACATTTGAAATTTGCTTTTAAATGTTACTTTTCAGTTATTGCTTTACATTATACATGTGTGAGTAAATTGACATTAAAAAGTGATTGACCGAACTGTTTAAATTCTTGCACATGATTAATATGCTTATGAATTTGTGGTCCAGTTGTATGTAATGGCATCTCACTGTGAAGTTGGACATTAGAAGCTGTGTGTGCATGTGATCTCAACTGTTGAGAAACTCTTTCTTGTGGCAGTCTTTGAAGTTGGGAAAATGATTTACACGTAGCATTACAGTGAGTTGTAGTACAATATTGTCACATAGAAAAATTGAACATCTATGTAGCAGTGTATATAAGCATAAGGCTTTGTTATCATATCGCTGATCTATGTACATGTACATGTAGCTTGTTAAAACAGCATGATAAATACATCATCAGTACTCACACATGATATAAATGGTAAAGGATGTGAAAAAAAATGATATTTTCATGCTCATGATTCCACTTATTTTGAAAAAAAAAATTGTGATGCACGTAGGCTTTTTTTTATTTATTAATTTTGGACATAAAATGCTGCATTTCCATAGTAACATGTCTAGTATCCTTTATTGAAATCAACCTGCAACACATTTGTATCTTTCAAATATATGTACTAGCCTAAACAATGTATATTTTTCAGTATTGAGTGTATTATATCAGCCATGCACATACAGTTATTATATAGGCCTATATGCCATTAACTCATATCAGTACTTTCAGTACTTTGATTATAATATCTGTAGGATATAATGAATAATAGTATTTGTGTAGAATGTTTCTTTATACATGTAGCTCGCCGGGATGCATGTCCAGAGAGCTAATGCCATACCCCCAACATCTTTGTCATTGGCATCTGTAGACAAAACTTTAACCTGGCCTATATCTTTTTAACTGCAAGGGACGGGGCTTTGATATTTCACATATAGATTGTTTTATATGACCAGAGTTTTCGTTTGGTACATTATCTTGACTTTTGACCTAGCGACCTTGAAATTTAACATAGGCTTTATCTTTTAAGCTATATAGGATAGGGCTTTGATATTTCACATATAGGTTTGGATTGAACAAAGCTTAAATTTGGTACCTTGACTTTTGGTCTAGTGACCTTGGTATTGGACTTTAACCTACTTTAAAAACTTTTTTAAAAAACTTTAACTTCGGCTATAACTTTTAAACCATGAGGGATTGGGCTTTTTGGGGATGTATTTCAGATATAAATTCCTTATGGTCAGTGCTTTCATTTGGTACCTTGACGTTTGACCTAATGACCTTGGACTTTGACTACATTTACTTTTAAAAAATTTTAACCTGAGCTGAAGGAACCAAAATATGAACTACATGTAATCCTTTGATCTTAAAATTTTACAGCTGTGGGTCAGATATCTTTATCTTGATAATTTGCACCCATTTTGGCAAGCTTTATTGTCTTCTGACAACCCGTTACATTATCTGTAGGATATAATAAATAACAGTATCTATGTTGTACATGTATGTTTGTTTTTACAATATATGTAGGACATGATGAATTACAGTATCTGTGTTGTATGTTTGTTTTACTATATCTTCATATGATAAACAACTTACATTGTACCAGTATATATATGTTGTATGTTTGATTTATCAATATATTCAGGATTATGATATATAACAGGATATATGTTATATATATGTTTTTACAATATTTTCAGTATCTATGTTATATATTTGATTATGGCCTACATTCAGTGAGATTTCTCAGAGTTATGGGACTTTAAGATCTTAATGAATGACTTAGTTCTCAGGCCGTCAGGGTCATAGATCATCTGTTTCTTAATCACATCTTTCTTTAGATAATTTTCAAAAAAACCAAAAAAAACCACCAGTTTTGCACTTTAAAAATGTTGCATCATATTTCAGTGATGATATGTCCAAAGTTGTCTAACTTTTGTAGCCATATTGTTTTGCTAAACATGGATGTAAAACTTAAGTCTTTTACATATTTCAAATCTATGAGAATCTTGACTCAATGTAGATCTAGTAACTATTTACAAAAACATATACATGTATACCGGTAATATGGATGTGGAAAAATCTGGGCATACACATAAAATTTTAGACTGATGACCACAAAAAATATTTTTGATAATTTGAATTTCATTGTAACCAAGATAACTGATATAGATACTGCTTATGATTATGTGCAACATTTACATGGATAAGAAATATAATTATTTTTCTAAACTGCATGGAATTTTTTTTTACAAAAAGTAAAGATGAATATCATGTGCCATTGTTTAGGGGACTAGCAGTACATCATACACAGCAAAGCATATCAAATCAAACAATTATATATAACTTTGTATGAGTTTTAAGTTAATGGAGATATTTCTCAAACTTTCCTTTTTTTCTATCATATAATGTTTTTAATAACTGACACACTCCCAATCATTGTATTGTTTAAAATATGTGTCTTATATATGTCCTATATAAAAGAGTGACGGTAATGTCAGATTACATGCTTTTTTGTTATATGTATCATTGTAAATAAATTTAAAAAAAACCCTTGAGTTTAGGATTTTGACCCTACACAACAGTCTGTTAACGAGCATCGAAATGTGATTTCCTTGTGAATGAGATGATGAAATATCACAAATATGTCTTAGTAGACTGTTTATAATGGTTAATATGGCCAGACTGATTTTACGTCTTTTATTTCAGACTTGAAGTCCCAGCTGAGAGTGTGAGAGCTGTTTACCAAACTTCCACCCACCTCAAAATGCACGTCGCATCCAAAGCCTGTGCAGATTACCTGGCCCGGAACATTTCGGTGGAGAATTGTTTAGGTATAATGTCTTCCCGCCCTGTGGAAGATGTTGTTGCCCTCTTTCTCCTTGATATCTGCCACTTAAGTCCATCCTAAGCTCACAGGTTGTCAGTGTGATGCTCGGGGTGGTGGCTTGGTAACCAGTCATCTTGTTGTTGTTCAGTGGAGTATTGTGTGGTAACAAGAGTTGTCTCCCCCGACTTGATTGAAATGGAGGGATTTCATGTCAATGAATTTGCTAAAAATGGTAAGGATAATCATAAAAAAAAAACCCCAAAAATATCTCTTAAAAAAAAGAAAAAAGGAGAGTTCCTATCTATACGTTAAAATTGAACACTGATTTAAACATTAATCTTTAAATATTGAATTTTTTTTTAATATTCAGCGTTACATGAAAGTGAACACAGAAAAAATATATAATGAATTTGCTGCCTCATGTATATATATATATATATTGGATGTAGAACTTTAAATTTGAGATAGGAATGGAAACTTCTCCTTTCATTACTTATCGAAGGAATACTATTGAAAATAATCATAAAAATTATTTTATGTTTGGAGACCTTTATTTGTTAGTTGAAATTTCAAAAAGAAAGGAAATTGGAATCCCTCTGAGGTTTTGCCTTTTTATGACTGCATATCAGAGTGACATTTTATTGTCCCTAAAATTGTTATTGGATTGTATGAAGATTATCATAATGTGTATATAAATACTAAAAATAGTAATGTGAGTATTTTAGTTGTATGTGAGAAATATGGACAGTATATTCTATAAATACTATTTAAATTAGCTCTGAACATTACAATTTGTTGTCCCAGCACATATAGACCTTCCATCATATATTTTGAATTATTTAAATCTGTCCAGCAACTCAGTAGCCTTTAATAAATTACAGATCAAAATCTGTCAATTTCTGAATATCTTCAAAACTTGTCAGTAAACAAATATTACAGTGATATTTGTAAGTAATTGCTTTAAGTACAGTATATTTATAATTACATGCATAGTTAAAATTTCCTTCCATATAACCATCCAAGTGAACCCTCCCTACACTCCAACACTCCTGATCCACCCCAATCCTCTGATATGCAGTAACTTAATACTATATACTTGTCTGTGAAAAATCCATCTATTTTACAGATGTACTGTATGGTCTACAGATGTATGTATAGCAAACTGACATCTACATATGGACATGTAGTTTCTTTTCTCTTTTTTATTATTTTGAAATGATATTATCCAAATATATCATATTTTAACTGATATGTATAGAAATGATAATATTTAAAGTTGTATATTGTATGTCATATGAATTAATTAATTTATACACAAATATGCACAGAGAGCATTTTAATTACAAAGTTTTAGAATTACAAGTTTTTCCAATGTTAATATTTCTAGTGTAAAATATATATCTAATGCCACTTGTTTCTAAATAGCTGTATTCATGACATAAAACAGATGTAATACTTCAGGTAAATTTATCAGAAAAACTGATGTGTAGATTTCATCTTATTTACAAATATTGATTTAAGATCTTTAAAGTATATGTATATATAAACCTGCTTCATATGTACATGTTTTATTATCCTGCATAAAAATACAATGACTATGATACAGTTGTATAATTGAATACTGATTTTAATTTGATGTTTTCTATCAAACAAGAGATAAGTATTTATCAACATACATAAAAGATATAAACATCACTTTTTATATTTGTAATTACTGGATGTTTTACATTATAATTTCCTTATTCTTGTAGACCTAGGATGTTTGTCATTATTTGCAGTTTTACATTATAACTTCTTTTTTCTTGTAGGTACTAGGATGTTTGTCATTATTTGCAGTTTTACATTATAACTTCTTTTTTCTTGTAGGTACTAGGATGTTTGCAATGGATGACCACTTACGAAAGACAGCTGATAAATTTATACAAGACAATCTGAATGAAGTTATGACAGGAAAAAAGTTTTATGGTCTTCCCCAGGTTCCTGTGGAGATAGTTGGTAGGTAACAAAACATACATAGATGAAATGACAAACACTTATGTTTACCTTGCACTGTGCAGTGTGAGATTACACACATTGTCACTGACGACAATATGTACAGGGGTGACAATATATGCTGCAACAACAGATCCTTTTGCTTGCAGATTGTTTTCTTTTCTATTTTGACACCAGACACAACAAAATTGTCACAAATATTTAATCTTTATCTCTCTAAGTGCTTAATGAGGTTTCTGAAATGTGAATCAACTTATAAAGAATAATAATACTGAGGATGATAATTAGTGTGCATGTTTTGTTTACTTGTAGGTGCTGATCAGGACCTTATAGAGTCCAGTGATGATAAACATATGTTTGAGTTGCTATTGAGCTGGGCCCGGGAAAATATCAACCCTGACAAACCTCGTCTAGAGGACCTAACCGAACAGGTATATATTGACATGTATAAATTAGAGATTGTCATTTGGTATACATAAACAAAGTACAATGTTATTACTTAATTATTAACAAGCTGTATTTCAGCAATCTTGAAGAGAAAATGTGAAGAGGTTTTGACATAGGCCAGGTATGTTTTATGTTTTTTTTTCACAGAATATTGTTTGAATATAAAGTGTCACAAATGAAAACACATATATACAAGTATTAATTCATCATCACTGAAGTTTTCATACATCATCATTTCAGGTAAATGTTTTGAATTTGAACACGGATAACAGTCTCACAGATTTTAAAGATATCAGTGATGAGAAGGTAAAGGAAGAAGATGGCTTTGTACAAGATTACCAAAAGAAGAAGAAGGTAATATTTTTAAGCTTTAGTGTAATAATTACATGGTTATAGCTCAAATGATCAAGGTCACAGTTTTAGTGTAATAATTGCATAGTTATAGCTCACATGGTTAAGGTCACAGCTTTAGTGTAATAATTACATAGTTATAGCTCACATGGTTAAGGTCACAGCTTTAGTGTCATAATTACATAGTTATAGCTGACATGGTCAAGGTCACAGCTTTAGTGTAATAATTGCATAGTTATTGCTCACATGGTTAAGGTCACAGCTTTAGTGTAATAATTACATAGTTATAGCTCACATGATCAAGGTCACAGCTTAAATGTAATAATTGCATAGTTAAAGCTCATGTGGTCAAGGTCACAGCTTAAATGTAATAATTGCATAGTTATAGCTCACATGGTCAAGGTCACAGCTTTAGTGTAATAATTACATAGTTAAAGCTCATGTGGTCAAGGTCACAGCTTTAGTGTAATAATTACATAGTTATAGCTCACATGATCAAGGTCACAGCTTAAATGTAATAATTACATAGTTAAAGCTCATGTGGTCAAGGTCACAGCTTTAGTGTAATAATTACATAGTTATAGCTCTCATGGTCAAGGTCACAGCTTTAGTTAAAGCTCATGTGGTCAAGGTTAGATTTAGTGTAGTGAATAGTTGTGTAATTGATCAAATTTGCCAGGTGAGAGCAGTAAGGTCCTTGGGCTTGTTTGAAACTTTCATTTTCACCACCTGAAATAACAGGAGAGTGCATTGTTGGGATAGAAGTTCATCAGGTAATTTAATTTTTGTTGTTTGGATATGGATTCATTGCTTTCAATGTTGGTGTGTAAAATTGTTTTAGTTAGAGGCCCAGCTAGCATCTAAGCCGTAGCTTCATCCCATTGTCAGTTTATAATACTGTAGTTAAGTTAACTGATGATACATCTTTCATTCGGGTGATGGTAAATTGTTGACTTAGCTGATAAGTCATCTTTAAGTCGGCTAAGCAAGCCACAAAATAACACGAAAGTGATCGTTCAGGTTACGTGGAGGTTAGGAGAAATACAAATCACGAAACCTTCATTTCGTTCTCAATGAATTTCCTTTTTAAGTCTTCATTATTGCTATCGTAACCTGCAGGTTATGGTCATTCCTTTTAACGTAACCTGTATATGTGTTACAATGATTTCTGGGTTTTTTTGTGGCCTGCTAAGGATACAATATTGCAATATTGTGTTTTGTTACCTAACTTGCTAAGTTAACTAAATACATGTATAATCTTTAAGTATCCTGTGTTAAATGAATGATTGGTCGTATGTGTAAACTGATGAGAAATCTTGAAGCTATATAGATCTACATTTCTTAACAAATCTTAGTTAATGTAAATTTAAATGTAGTAAAGCTCTTATACAGTGTAGGTATTTGAAGTATATTAAATCAAGAAAAGGAATATTTATCATAATTTTTCTCTGACAATGTCTACTGTAACATAATATGCAATTGCTTTCCATTTCAGCTTAATGTACCAAAACCAAAAGGTACTAGCACCTCAAATCCAAGTCCTGGGAAAGCCCCTGTCCGAAAATTTAGTATCAATCCTGATAGCCCAGTGTCTCCAAAGGAATGGTCAATCATTGCACGATGCCAGGTTAAAGGTAATTTAGTTATGATAACAAGTGAACATTGAAGAATAAAAAACATTCTGTTTTGATCAAAATATAATTCTTTTATTTATGACAAAAATTGAATTTCTGAAAGCAGTATGAGCTGTCGTTGACAGCATTTTTTCCAAAATTGTCAAATCATTTATTATAAATTAATACAACAGAAATTATCTTTGAACACAATATTACCTACATTTATTATAAATTCAAATTCTTAAACATAGTTTTTCATATGAAATAAATATTGTATTGCATTACATCATTTCTCCCATACATGTTCAAATATTTTTTAAGCTGAAGCTTGAAGCAGGATAAATCGATGCACACCTACATTGCCTATTCACATATAATGATTCTTTTTCGCATGAATATTAAATAGATACAAGCAAATCCCTTGACCTTGGTGACACTCATTTGTCTTTGTGAAAAATTGTAATGGCAAATTCAAACTAACAGTTGAAATGACTTATGTTTGGCAAGTTAATTCCAATAGTATGCTTGTATTTGTCATTTTAACCACCAAGTGATGTCTTTCTGATATATATAAAGCACTAAAATGACTAACGACATGGAAAAAATAAATGTCAAATTTTTTGGACGACCTGTCCCTTCATCAGGATAAAACGATTAAAATAACATGAAAGAACATTGGTTCGATTTGCATTTCGTTGGTGGTTTGAGCTTGGTTTTTTGGTTGTCTTTTGTTTGATTTCCATTTTCATTTGTTTGTTGTATTGTCATGCTGTGCTTGCAGAATGTAGCATTTCTTTCACTCTCCGGTTGTGTATGTGTGAGTGGATGTTTGCATGAGAGTGTGTATGTGTACTTTTTTTTCATGTTATTTTAATCCTGTTGAAGGGACAGGTCATCTTGAAAATTTGACATTTATTTTGTCCGTATTGTTAGTCATTTTAGTGCTTTATATATATATATGACTTGTATCTATAGCTTAGATCTGACACCTCAGGATATATAGCGTTGTTGGTTTTAGTGCTTTGTGTGTGTGTGTATATATGTATGTGTATATATATATGTGTGTGTGTGTGTGTGTAAGGCAAGTTATATCGATGTATTGAGAACTATTTGGAGTTTGATGTAATGAGGACAATAGAATATTGCTGTTTTGAGAAATTTTCCATTGTCTTTCAGTGTTATCAGACAGGCAAAAACTTGCGTTGAATCACGCAATTTCATTACAAAACACACCAGATGCATTCATGCTAGTAGATACCTATTACATTATCATTTATATAGACATTATGTTGGTAACACTACAGCGATTTAAGTTCCTGTGTCCTATCCTTACTTTGTAAACAGTGTCAGTGATTATAAAACAATTTATTCTCAAAATTTAGTGTACTCTGGTATTTGTGAATGTAACACTTTTTCCAAGACCTTCCCAACTTCAAAGTCAGCTGCATGATTATCAGTTGAAGGTGACATTCCAATGAACACAGCTTGCAGTGTCCTGACTGAATACTAGTATAAAGGAATGAATTGAAATCTTCACAAACTTTGATTATGCAATTTTTTACACAGTATCTAAATACCCTTGAATCCCGATACATGTACTATTATACATGTAACATAAAAGTCCATTAGTTGTCAATAGATGTTGAACCCTCACGATGTCACAATTTACATCTGATCCTCAGGCACTTGTGTTAATTAATGGGGGTGGAGTTGTGTAAAATAAAACTCTTTTTTAGCTTTTGATTTAATCTTATTTATGTGTACCCCTGATTTGTATCCTTGTACCCCTATTTTTGCTACCCATGGGGTACAAAAACTCTTATTCTGAAATAGCAGTGGGAACACTGTCTTTGGAGCATAGCCAAGTCTTTATCATTAAATGCATTCAATTCTTATTTTCAGACAATACCTATATGGCATTGGCCATGTTAAATGGTAACCTGGCAACCATTTCCATTCACTACAGACCTTCATCTCTAACCAATGATCATAGCAGCTCTGAGGAGCCAGATTCTCCAGTGCAGAACACTGCTACACCATCCAAATTCTTTGATATGAACGCATCACTAACACCTCTAGCAGTAATGAGTAACTCCCGTTGTGCATTTGGACTCGAAGTGGTTAACGGAAAATTAATAGCATGTGGCAAGTATCAATGTTGTATTTTAGTACCATTATGTTTCACTGATTCTGATTGGTTGTTTGTAAAAACAATTTTTTAGCTCACCTGAACCCAAGGTTCAAGTGATCTTTTCAGATCACATTTTGTTTTTCGTATGTCCATTTGTCTGTCCATTATTTTTCACATTTTCGACTTCTCCAAAACAGGTGAAGGGATTTTGATGAAATTTTATAGGGAGCAAATACTCAAGGTCCTATACCAAGTTTGTTCATTTCAGTCTGGATCGGCCCAGAGGCTGATCCAGGGTGGGTCAAATAGGCCCCTCTTTAAAATCTTCTCTAGAACCCCTGCATGGATTGAAAAACTAATTGCATATGAGTGATTACAAAGATGTATGATTCAAGTTTGTTAATTTCATAGAATAGGAAAATAAATTTTTAATGTGTTTTTGACGTCTTTTCAGACTTTGTCATTTTCATTCATTTTTGTATGATTTCTTTGATTTTCTCCCCTTTTATTCCTTGAGATGCATTCGTTTTATGTATTTTGCCTGTAATTAGATAGAGCAATACTTTCTTGGAAGAATTTTTGCTGAAATTTAATTTTTGGATTTTTTATGAACTACAAAAATGAAGAGGGGCCTGGAGAGCATTTTTTCCCCCACACTATTAGCTTGTTCTTGAAACCCACTTTACAGGATGGAAGTGCCCAAGATCTACCAAGTTTGTGGTTTTATTTTGGCCATATAGACTCAGAAGTGGATCATGGGTGGGGCAAAATAGGTCTCAGGAGTACCTCTTTTTGAAAATTTTCTTAAGAACTACTGCATGGATTGAAACACCAGTTGCATCTGAGTGATTTACATGGATGTATGATTCAATTTGTTTTTCAAATAAACTGGAAAATTAATTTTTGATGTGTTTTTGATGTCTTATCCAACTTTGTAATTTTCATTCATTTTTAAGTCTCCTCCACTCCAAAGGTGTGTTATAAGGCCATAATAAAAAAAATCCTAGATTCTCATCCCCGCCCGCCCCGATTTTCACGCCCGCCCCGATTTTTTTTATTTTTAAATTTACGTTTTTAAACGAATCTAGTCGACCGGAAATATCCCGTGTCTTGTCCGATTCAGTTCCGTAATGTTCTGATTCAGATGACTTCCGGTGGTTATTTTTATATTAAAAAGCATACAACATGGTCTTCGCCGTTATTTCATAAGAAAATCTAAGACGTTAGCTGATTGGTTGATAATAACACAATAATGAATATGCATTTACGATCAACCAATCAACAAACGTCTTATAGTTTCTTCTGTTCAAAATGGAGACAGACGACGTGAATACAAAAAACGACGTGTAGCTAGAATAAAAATCTCAGACATATGGAATTATATCATGTCATAACTTAATGACGATGGATTTATAAATCTTAAAGATCAAGTAAGCATATCAACAAAATATCGGACGTCAGTGATAAGAAATAGGTGGTTGAAATGATCGCTAAACTGCTGTGAAAATGGCACAGCATCTTGCTACGAAGAAAATATATTGGATTTGGAGGACTTCTGCCCCGATAGTTCGGCCCAGTTTTTTCGGCTAGATAAGCGACAGTTACTGTTGGAAAATCTAAAGACGGAACGTTCGTTTCATGTGACCCTGAATGTAAAGTTAGCGATATTGTGCTTTTTCTTGGCAACTATATTCAGTTTTCCCAGAACTCTGATGGTTCTGAAAAATATTCAGAAAAATGAGTTTTCCCAGAACTCGGATGGTTCTGAAAAAAAGTTACAATGATCCTGTGCATGATGCATTCAGTATTCTTATGTCTGCAGCATCAAAGGCAAACTATTTACCCGAGTAGCATAGTAACACAGTTGTATGATACCATTTTATCTTTAATAAAAATCACATACTTTTCAAATTGGTGCTCAACTGATGAAGTCTAATTGACAGAAACGATATCGTCTTGAGCATTGTAACTTTGGTATTATGTTTATAATATTTATAACCACTAGGTCGTTGCCACTGCTGGTTGACCGTTTGAGTCCCCGAGGGTATACATAAACCTAGTACCTGGTATTTAGGTACCAGCTGTTCATCTTATACTAAGGTAATATTTGGCACTGTTAACACCATTTAAATTCTAAAATTTTTCTAAAGCTAAGATAGTCATTTTTTACAGTAGTTGTTCTTAGATGGATTTCGGCTATACCTTTAGAGATATTATTTGGCCTTGTATGATATCATTTTATCTTTAGTAAAAATCACATACTTTTCAAATTGGAGCTCAACTGATGAAGTCTAATTGACAGAAACGATATCGTCTTGAGCATTGTAACTTTGGTATTATGTTTATAATATTTAATGACAAAATAAAGCTACAGAATGCGGTGGCACGATTTACCCAAAAAACAAAAACTATCCAAAAAGACCCCAAACATAAAAAAAAACACCCAAAACAATTAAATCGAAATAAGTTTGCATCAATAATCATTTTAAATGCATTTTCTTCTGTATAAATATTTCATAGACAGCTAGAAATTAAAAAAAAATCAACATTTATCACTTCTCTGTTTCTCATGGAACTTGGATAAAACAGCATTATCAAAGTCAAAAACATCTAGTCATAAAAAATATTCATCATATTATAATAAGATTGCTAAAATTGTTACGTTTTAAATGTTTTTGTGTGTTTTTTGGAGTCATTTTGGATGTTTTTTGGGGTCAATTTGGATGTTTTTTGGGTCTTTTGGAATGTGTTTTGGGTCTTTTGGGGTAAATTGTTCTGCCTAAACAGAATGACATTTTTGATCGGCTACAAGAGCAAAATGTAGGATTTCTTAGTGCCTATGTTAACGCTCTTGGTAAGTCGTTTTTTTTCATACATTAGCTGTCTGTCTATGGTAGCCTACATTGATGAAAATCATCATACATTAGAAGGGTTGGGATGCCATTTACCAGCACCTCTTGCTCATTTGAAGGGGTATTGACGGCCTTCAAGCAAGAAAAAAACGCAAGTAGGATTTCTTGTTTTTGACATGACATTGGTTACAATTTTGGTATCTAGTGATTCTAGTCATACATGTAGTGATGTACATGATGTAGATATAAACATGAGATTTTGTTTAAATGTGTTGATTTTGTGTTATTATATTTTGACATGAAGTTAAATAAAACTATGAAAGCTTAACAATGTCTTTTTTTTCACTGTTTGCCGGGTCAATTTAGTCATATTCAGTGTCCAATTCCATTTCAGAAAAAAATAAAAAATAAAAAATAAAATTCGCCCCCCGCCCCAATTTTTTTGAAAAAATGGATGAGAATCTAGCAATTTTTTTATTATGGCCTAATAATTTGTAAATTGAGATTCCTATATTTGTAAGATACCAACAAAGTTCAGGTGAGCAGTGTGGCCCATGGGCCTCTTGTTTACTATTGTGTATTTTAAATGGGAAATATGGTATACCATTATCTGTCTGTCCATCCATACACATCTCACAATAACTCTTGGGTTACCTTGATGAATCCTTGTGAAATTTTTACACAATGTTTGGGTCCATAGACACTAAGCATATGTTATGTTCAACTTTTGAGCTTTTGCTAAGTCCCAATGTCCGTCGTCTGTTCATTAGAATTTTTTTCAAAGTTATAGAGCTTATAAAAGGAACACAGTTCTGCAAACACTTTGAAAATGTGTGTGACAGTCATATTATATACCACAGGCATTGCCATGTATCAATATAACACATATCAGAGTTATGTCCCTTTGGTGATTTTTTTTATCTGGGCCATAAAGCAGCCATTTCTTGTTCTAGTTTAACCACATACTGTACATCTTGAGGGGACAGTGTCATGTGTCAACACTCAACCCCTTATTTTTAGAGTTATGTCCTTTTGATCAGTTACCTTTTATTGCTTATATAGAGTACCCATTCCTTAATATATATATTGCAGATGTATACCCATTGATTGGACAGAATTTCGCATACTAAAATGCCCTTTTCCAACTTACTTTCAGAGTTATGCCTCTTTGTTGATTTTTTTGTCTGGGTCATAAAACAGCCATTTCTTAACATTGTCTCACCATATCATATAAGTGTATACAACTTGATAGAGCAATGATAATGTAATTCCTGTGACAACCATGTTGACAAGCATATTACGTGACTCAAAAATGCCCTTCTTTGTTTACAAATCAGCATGTCTGTATTACATCAAAACCTATTGGTTTACCTGAAGTGAAATTATGATTCAAATTCATCTATATTTCCCTTTACCTGCTTTTCATTTCTTATCTGATATATGGGATAGAGATTAGTGGTCACCCACTTGCACACGCATGGCAAGTTAATTTCGTGCTGGGCACGTGTATTTCCCCTGGAAGTCGCTCAGGTGGCGACTAAAGTTGCTGAAATGTTTGATAACACCGGCGTGTAGTTCAGTTTATTTGATATTCGGCATTTTATTCTGATGTCAGGATTGTTCTCCTATACAGTGTAGGCCAACTTAATGGCTCCAAGTATTTCTAATGGACCAAATTCAAGCATTAAAATGAATAAGAACTGGTTTTACTTAAAAATTTTAACAGAGAAATTGCGGAGTGAGATCGTTGTGTCATCTCAGACGTCCGCACTCCAATAAACACTATAATGTAATGAATACATCTTAAAAAAATTATGATGATTTCAATTCAAAAATGATTTTTATTTCAGTTACAATGTAGATAATTCTAAAAACAGACAATAATGTATTCATGTAACTCATTTATTTGTTAAATTTACAGCAAACCAGTGGCATTTACAGTTTTTACATAAACACAATCATAATTTCTCAGAACTTTGAGTCTGGCTCCAAAAATTTGAAATTGTTGACAAATACAGTCAAACCTGTTTTAAGAGACCATCCACGGGAAGAAGCAAAAAGGTCACATATGACAGGTGGTCTCTTAATTCAGGTTAAAAAATATATAATAATATATGTTGGGAGCCACACATTAAAGTCACATAAGACAGGTAGTCTCTTAATTCAGAGGGTCACTAAGGCAGGTTAAACTGTATTGATAAATGGCAATTTTTGGGGCACCATATTCTTTCATCTAGTGTATAGCCTCCCTATTTATAGCAAAAAATAGAGCTGATATTTTAATTAAATAAAAAAAATGAAAAAATATGTATATTTTGCTAATTTAAAAATTTTTAAATTCAACTAGCCCATTTATAGTCATTGATAGAATAATTCATTGTGTTTATTTTCTTTATTTCTATTTGTTGTTGTTGTTGAAGAAAAATACTGAAATTTGTTTCACTATTTTTTATTTTGAGGAAAAAGACCATTATGAAAAGAAAACTGTTAGAATTTTTCTTCAAATTTCATTAGTTGTCAAATATATTCTGAACAGATGTCTGAAACTATCTTAAAGTAAAAAAAATCTGGGCCCCTGAAATGTGAGTGGGGCTAGTAGATTTTGAACCTTAGGGACCCAGTTGGCCCGTAGATAAAAAGTGTTAAGCTCTACCTCTGATATATATATATATAAACTTTACTGAAAAATTCACTTGTGTCTGCGATCAGTCATTAGGTCAAAAGCACTGAAGCTGGACCATCTAAAGAGTTTTAATTACACTTCCTCTCATAATTACATGTTGAAGTACATCCATGTGTTAGAGCATATCAGTGATATAAGTTGATTTTCAGTGATTCAAGTGTACACAAACATTTGTATTTCTTTTTTTTTAATTTATACTAAATTTCAGAATGATTGAATAATTGATTTATGGTTTATGTTTGTTTATAATCTTCAACTGATAAATAAAGATATTTTTAGATCATATTGATATCTTTTATAGGGATTACCTTTGTCAGCAGACTTGTTGAAAGGTGGAAGAGGTTAAAACAAAATTAAAATTTAACTGGGAGAAAAACAAACTTAACACATTTAAGCAAACAATACTTTGAATTACATTAGAATGGAGTAATTAATTGAAGTATTTTTTAGTTATTGAATTTTCAAAATTCTGTAAATTCCCGTGCACTAGCTGATGATTGGTTATTCTGTATTGTTTTGTAGGTGGCTATGATAGATCCGAGTGCTTAAAGTCATCAGAGATGTATGACATCCACACAAACCAATGGAAAACATTGGAAAATATGATTGTTCCCAGAGCCCGTTTTTCAGTGGCAGCTATCAATGGTCGAATTTATGCAGTTGGTGGGTCCAATGGTTTCAATGAACAGAAGGTGCTGGAGTACTTTGATCACAACACTAAGAAATGGAAAACAGCAGGAGAAGTAGCAAGAGCTAAAGTGTCACAAGGTTTAAAAACAATTATTGAAAATCATTTTCATGAAGGCCACACCAATTTTATTAGTAGTTAGTTGAAAATCCCGCCCCTAATTTTCAGAAAATCAAATAATAATATTATTATTCTTTCTATCGCTCCTGTTTTGAAAGTGTGCATGCTAAAAAATTGTTTCAAGATTCAAGTTTGGTATTGCCATTTTCTTTTATGATTTTAATCTTCAGCCATGTGTTTCCATTCTCACCTTCCGTTTTTACGATGACCGTTTACATAGTTTCCATGCAGGGAAGCATCAAAATAATCAAACCACCATGAGACATAAGCATACAAAACTTAATAGAAATGATATTTATAGAATCAAAAAGCTTATCTCTTGATCAAGATCATGGATCACGATATTGAGTCTGATTAAACTGCATAGATTCATTTCAGCATTCAGTTTTTTATCAGTCACAATTTATTGCTGGTCAGCTGTTTCGCTAGGCCGAATTTCTGCCCCGATTTTAATCAATTTTTTTTTTTATTATTTTACCAAAGGAAAAAAAATTGCTTAAAATCAGGGCAGAAATTCAGCCTACTGTTTTGCCAACAGCTAGAATTTAGATATGAAGTATAATACATAATTAATACCTGACATTTATACATCTTGAAGAAAATGAAAATAGTGAATAGTGAAATATAATACAGAAATTGTGCGTCATTGAAGAATTTTCTTTGTGGTTAATTATTTCATATGAGTTTTTCCAGTGTTTTAGAGTTTGGGTGAATTTAGATAAATTTTGTTGTCAACATAAATTTTTACAAAATATTTTCTAAATTTTGTGGTCAACATAACATTTTTGTAGTCAATTAATGACAAAATTAGTCATTGCCTATCCACAGAGCCAGTCCTGACCATATTCCATTTGACAATCGATAAATATCATTTTACTTTTGTTTTACAACTTCTGAAAAAGTCCATGTTTTGTTTTATCATATCTTGTACTTTTGAATTACAATTCTGAAAAAAGTCCCAATTTTGTGGTTTTAACTGGAATCAAATTTATTTTTTGTAAGATAAAAGCTATTTATTGCCCAAAATATTCACATGTAAAATGTTTTATTATTCTAATATTTCTGCTGATCTTAGTACGTTCTTGTCTGAAAAAGTTAAACATATGTATATACAGGTTTTGCATCTTCAAATTTAAAAACTATGTAAGAAATTTATACTTTTTGAAATAATAGAAATATAATTTTACTTTATTTATTTTTTTGAAGACCGTAGGCAGAATACATATGAAAACAAAATCTCAGTACACTTACCCTATGGCAAATCTAACAGGAATATTTAAGAATTATTTACCCTTTTACTTTCTTGTAAAATAGTATTTTCGTGATTTACAAGCTAAAAACTTGATGGTCACTTTGGTGTTTACGTGTGTAAATCACAATAATGTATTGGATAAACCAGAATAAAATAATAGGAGATTTCATAATTAAACTATGTACATGAAATTTGGCACTAGTAAAATCAGAATTGAGAAAATGATAGAAAATAATTTTTATTGTTTCTGTCCAATTTCAATGAAATTTGAAATAATAATATTAAAAAAAAAAATCGATCATTTGGTCCAAAATCTGAAAATGAAATCCCAAAAAACTACAAATCTAATTGGTATGGCCTAAATGTGTGGAAAAGTCTGATGACGAAAACTAAAGGATGAAACTAATTACTTCAAAACTAAGCAGAGAATGATTAAATGATATTGCATCAGATTTTTCTCTTTGTAATTCAAAGAACTGGAAATGTCAATGGATGTTGTCAGATTTCCAATACATGTTGTCAGATTTCTACTACATGTTGTCAGATTTCTACTCCATGTTGTCAGATTTCTACTCAGTGTTGTCAGATTTCCACTACATGTCAGACTTCAGATTTCCACTACATGTTGTCAGAGTTCTACCACATGTTGTCAGATTTCCACTACATGTTGTCAGATTTCTACTACATGCTGTCAGATTTCTACTACATGTTGTCAGATTTCCACTACATGCTGTCAGATTTCCACTACATGTTGTCAGATTTCCACTACATGTTGTAAGATTTCCGCTACATGTCAGATTTCTACTACATATTGTAAGATTTCCACTACATGTTGTAATATTTCTACTCAATGTTGTCAGATTTCCACTACATGTAAGATTTCTACTACATATTGTCAAATTTCTACTCCATATTGTCAGATTTCTACTCTATGTTGTCAGATTTCTACTACATATTGTCAGATTTCCACTACATGTTTTTAGATTTCTACTTTATGTTGTCAGATTTCTACTTCTTGTTGTAAGATTTCCACTACATGTTGTCAGATTTCCAATACATGTTGTCAGATTTCTACTCTATGTTGTCAGATTTCTACTACATATTGTCAGATTTCTACTATATGTTGTAAGATTTCCACTACATGTTTTTAGATTTCTACTTTATGTTGTCAGATTTCTACTTCTTGTTGTAAGATTTCCACTACATGTTGTCAGATTTCCAATACATGTTGTCAGATTTCTACTACATATCAGATTTCTACACATGTCAGATTTGTATTTTTCATAGAAAATGAATTATTAATTTTTGCTGTATTTTTTAGGTTTGAGACTATGTCATTTTCATTCATTTTAAGCATGATTTCCTCAATTATCCCTCCTTACATTCGCAATGATGCATTAATGTGTTTTACTTGTATATAGTTGAAGAGATGTTTTTGTGGAAGAATTTTGCTGAAATTTTAATCTCTAGAATTTTTTATGAATTTCTTAAAACAGCAATATTTATGTTTCTTGGCCAGATCAGCCTACATGTACTTATTCTTCTAGGTTTTCTTTCCACATTTGTAGATGGTTCTCAGGTGAGTGATTGAGGCCCTCTTGTATTTTTAAAATGCTTACTGGATCATAATGTAAATTAAATCATGCTTGAGATTTAGTCTGCAAGATAACCCTTTCTTGAAGAAAAGGCAACAAATCAGGCACTTTTCACATGCTGAAATTGTTGCCTAAATACATTTTATTTTTTATCAAGACGAAGGCACAGAAACTGGAAATCAATATGGCTAAGAAAGTTGAAGTGACGCACAAAAATTCCTGATCCAAGATAGATTACATGAAATCTGAAACACTGCTATTGAAAGCATATTTGCTAAAATTTTAACAATTAATTTATAATTATATACAGTGTTACTTTTATTTCTTTTTTACTAGGAGTAGCATCATTGAATGGAAAACTGTACTACATTGGTGGATGTGTGGGACAGAAAAGTGTATCAGATTGTCAGGTGTATGACCCAGAAACAAACACCTGGGGAAACATTGCACCCTTGAATACAGGTAAGATTGAATTGAAACCATACCTTAATGATTAAAAAGGAATGGAATATTGGGCCATGTAAAAAAATATTCTGGTTCCCAGACAATTAGTCTTCCAAAATGGGTAAGGTAGGTAGGTATTTTATTTTTTATTTCCTAATTATTGTTTATTTACCTTGAAGTCAAGAAAATAAGAAGACTTTATGTAAATAAAAAATGTCTTTTATTGAGACCTTCAATAAATTGTAACAAAAAGTTGTGTGATTGTCTTGTTCACTTGGTTTTAAAACTGAAATATCAACAAAAATATAAAATAGCTAAAAGATTATATATTTATCAAAACATAAAAATGTTTTGACAAGAAAATTAATTGTAAATGCATCATTATAATTATCATTAATCATTATCATTACTATTTTACAAAGCTGTACAAAATGTAACTACTCTGTGTCTAAAAATCAATGCAAATTCCAAAAGTTTCACTTTTGAAAACAATAGCTATCCATTTTTATGTATTTCATTAAAACTTTAATTTACAGTAACTAATTTTACTTTTATCATTCACCTACATTTAACCCAGATTTTAAAACTTTTATACACTATATAGAGTTACATGTATCATCATTTTAATACATCCTGAAATTCAGTTCCGTTTGGTATCAGTTTTTTCATTTAAAACCCATCTTCCACTTCCTCAATAAGCAGAAAACATACAATGTGTTCTGTGATATTTTCGGGCATGAGGTAAAGATTTACATGTTGAATTGTCAATAAAATAATTATTATAGTTTCTAATTGCATTTTAGAAATGCATTTTGAACTACAAATAGAAGGAAATGAATCATTTTTGAAACTTGAGCCTTTTGAAATGACTGACATTTTTACTTGCCGCGTGGCGGTGATTTTTTTTATGAAATGTGAATAAAATGGTTTCATCGGCGATTTCTTTTTGTGCACGGCGGTGTCTGAAAACCAGAAGTATTTTTTTTACTTTGCCTTAGTACAAGTCATATATAAGTAGCTATCATCTTCATGGTCATGTGGATATTATTGGAAATGATTACCTATTTATGCGTCCTGCCAGCCATTGTTGTGACTTTTGTTTCAAACTCTTACCTACTAGGAGCCGGCCTGGCTCAGTTGGTAGCGCGCTCGACTCTGGATCGTGAGGTCGTGAGTTTGAGTCCCGCCGGCGGCAGGTTGGTTTACTTGTCTTTCGGATGAGAGTGTAAAAACTGGAGGTCCCGTGTCACAGTAGGTGTCGGCATGTTAAAGAACCCTCACTGCTCAATGGCCGTATATGCCGAGCATAGGCCAAATTTGAAGCCCTTCACTGGCATTTGGTGACGTCTCCATATGAATGAAATATTCTTGAGTGGGAAGTTAAACAACAATAAACAAAACAAAACTTACCTACTAGTGACATAATAGAAGACATGTTTTATGAAAGTTCTTTCATGGTAAAGATATTCACATGAAGGAGAAGGCACCTTCTGAAATCAGGTAAATTTCTAGGTCGAAATTCTGCCCAGATTTTAAGTTATGTTTTCTGATAAAATCAGGGGCAGAAGTTCTCCCACATAGTTTCTTTTTAGCAAGATGCTTTGACATTTTCACAGCAACATATCAATCTTTTAAACTATCTATTTCTTATAATAGTTGCCAGAAATTTGGTAATTGGCTTACCTCAACTTTTATTTTAAAAAATTCATCACCCTTTAGTTGTGTCATGACATAATTCCATTTATTTAAAATGTGAATTCAAGCTATCCATCAGATCTATTTACATGTTGTTCTGTTTTCCATTTTGAACAGAAGAAAATCTAAGATGTTCGCTAATAAAAAACAAAAACCGTCAAGGTTGCCATCTAGTTTCACAAATGAAATCAAAAACAAAAACCATTTAGGTTGCCATCCAGTTTCACAAATGAAATCAAAAACAAAAACCATTTAGGTTGCCATCCAGTTTCACAAATGAAATCAAAAACAAAAACCATTTAGGTTGCCATCCAGTTTCACAAATGAAATCAAAAACAAAAACCATTTAGGTTGTCATCCTGTTTCACAAATGAAATCACAACACTATTTTAAAGTACAATTATAACTTTGCTATTATCATTTATCTCCCTTATATCAGTGTGTACACAGTTTGTTTCCTGGGTCAAATTAATCCAATGTTTAAACACATCTGTATCTAAAATTGACCATTTCCACTTTTAGCTCGCTATCAGGCAGCTGTATGCGCCTTCCAGGGTAAACTGTATGCTCTTGGTGGAACCGATGCTTGGACATGTCTCAATACAGTTGAAATCTACGACCCAGAAACAGATATGTGGCATTATGGGCCATCTTTAAATGTTGCCAGACGTGGAGCCGGTAGCGATATTCTAGATGGTATGTTAAAAACGTATATTTACATATCTGCAGCAATCTCCCATAGACTTGGTTAATCTAGACAGCGGTTATATCAGCTATAAATGAAGTTCCTTATATGACATCACACAATGATGTGACTTCATTCATATAATGACATCACAAGATATTCATTCAGAAAAATTTTACTGTTCTACCTTGAACTTCGCTGTTCCATCATAATGAGACTGATTGCATATAGGATATTTGATTCCATTATTTTGTTTTTCAATTTGAAAACTATATGTAAATATAATGAATGAATGCTTGTCAGAGTGCATTTATTGTCAATATGGATGCCCTTTCGGTGACAGATAAGTATTCATGGCGCCCTAGCAGGCACCATTCTATTTATCCGTCACCCAAACAGCAACAGGCACCATTCTATTTATCCGTCACCCAAACAGCAACAGGCACCATTCTATTTATCCGTCACCCAAACAGCAACAGGCACCATTCTATTTATACGTCACCCAAACAGCAACAGGCACCATTCTATTTTTCTGTCGCCCAAATGGCATCCATATTGACAATCAATGCACTATGACAAGCATTCATTCGTTAAATGTCAGCGATATTCTAGATGGTACATTATAGACCAATGTTACTAAATTTTGTTCTTCTGGGAAATACAGACGTAAAAATTTTAGATTAATAGAATGCCTTAAGATTATATTTACTGTCCGTTACTTATAGGGTATAATAAAGGTTTCAATGGTTGAAATAAGTTGTCTAAAATAAAAATGTGGGTCTCTCATCATTACCTATTCAAGTGAATGAGTGAAAATGAGTTAATTAGAGTAGGGGTGCTAATTTGTAATGTTAACATGATATTGTCTGCTCTAAAGGAAATTCTGGCATTAACTCAGTGATGTCAGTTGTGGATGGTTCCAATTGTTCAAGAGTTATGCAATGTACTATCAGCTGCAAAAGCAACCTGAGCAGGCTACTTGAATGAAAACCGTGAAGATAATGAAAGAAAATAAATTGCATATAAATCATGTTTAAAAAGATTGTCGGCTTGTTTTAAACATGAAGTATGAGTGATTAATAAATAATAAAAGAATTGTAATCCAATCCCCTTTTAACTTGTTGAAATGTAGTATTCTAAATATGGCACCAACACTGAAATGTTGAATTAGCATGGAAACTGCCTATCAAAAAATTATTTCTGGGGATATTGGAGGCTTGGTTTTAAAAATCGAGAATTGAGTGCTACATTTAGTTTTTTAATCAACTTTCTTAATTGGGAGGGAGTGAAACTTACATCATAGATGATATGGTAAAAGAACTGTGAAAAGATTTTCCGATTTCTAAAGTGATCCACGCAGACAGTAGTTTAATCTACATAATAGAAAATATTTGGAGGTACATTAAGATCCGACTTCAACTGGAACAACATGAAATTAAATGTGTGTGTGTAATATACAGTGCCGCATCAAAAGTATTTCACATTTTAGGTGACGTTGGAATATTGGGAAGATAATTTCAAACTATTTGATCAATAATAAATTATAAAATAAGAATGGTTTTCTCACCAAATATTGAGTACTTTGTTGCATGACCCTTATCTTTAATAACACGTTGTAATCGTCTCGGGATTGAACGAAGTTTGATATGTACTGATTTGAGATGGCTTGACAGAGTTTAGTGACTGTCGATATAAGGTCAGCTCTGGATTTAATTTCATGTTGTTCCAGTTGAAGTCGGATCTTAATGTACCTCCAAATATGTTCTGTTATGTTGAGGTCTGGTGATTGTGAACGCCACTGAAGACAATTAATTCTATTATTATTTTTCCATGAAATAGTCTGTGCAGATTGGTGTACTGGAGCTTTGTCATCTTGAAATATCCACTGATCAGTTTCAAAACACTTAACAATAACAGGCCATAAATTTTGGTCAAGAATATTAATATATTTAGTAGAGTTTATATTACCTTCATAGTCCACAATTGTACCGACACCTTTATGAGAAATACATCGCCGATACCTGAGCATTGCCATTATGTTCTCCATATAATCCCAAACTGTTTATGTTCCACCTCTCCTCTGATTTACGCCAAACATAAACACGATTGTTCTTGCCAAGTACAACCTGCATTTCATCAGAAAATATTATTTTGGTCCACTGATCTATAACAGTCCAGTGCAGTCTATTACGACACCATTCTACACGATTTGTGGGTGAAATTGTCAAAGTTTTTGCAACAACACATCTGCGGTACCCAGAACTACTCGATCTTTGTCGGATTGTTCTTCTACTAACTGGTCAGGGAATAGATTGATTGAACTTGTTCATTAAATCATGGAAACATCTCCTGCGATCTTCTTTTACCAGTCTTATGAGAATGCAGTCGCCATAGCAACTGGTCGATTTTGGTCTGCCACTTCGCCTTTTGTTTTCTAGGCTCCCACTTTCATCAAAATTCTTCAAAAATTTGGAAATAGTTGATCGATTATACCCTGTAATTCTACCAATTTCTGCTTTGCTGTATCCTTCTTCATGTAGGCGTAAAATTTGCCATTTTATTTCAGGTGTCATTTCTTTAGATTTTCTGCCCATGATGTTGATTACTAATTTATGTATTTATTACAGCAGCATCAGTGGTAAAATTTTGTCATAATGACGTCATAATATTGAGCATTAGTATGTGTAAATATATTTATGTTCGGTCAAAAAATAAAAGAGACATTTATAGTTATAACACAACTGGCCGTATAACAGTTGTGTGGTTTTGTTGATAGCGTGAAATACTTTTGTCACGGCACTGTATTTGTAACTCACTGTTTTGTGAAAATATGACCTCAAGTTTACAACTATTTTTACCTATAGCATAAGTAAAATATTTCAGCCTTTATTGCACTGTTTATCTGAGTGGCAACTTTTTCGGTTTCTTTTTAGGGAAAATCTACCTGGCAGGAGGAAGTGATGGTGCCCAGTCATTAAAATCAACAGAGATTTTGGATCCAGATAAAGGCTGGATACTAGGCCCACCAATGAGTGTTCCAAGAGCAAATGTAGGGGTCATCACCTATTCCAATCGTCTTTTTGCAGTTGGAGGATTCAGTGGCAAAAAGTTTCTTGACTCTTTGGAATATTTAAACATAAATTCTGATGAATGGTGCTGTTATCTGCCAGTTGAAGACTCAGTTATTGCCCACAAAATACATAAGCGGGCTTCAGGTGGTTGTGAATCCTTGGATAAAAATTCAAACTGTTTGCAGGTCAATGGTACTGAATCTGTCACCATTGACCACTAATATACTGCAGGAATGCAGGAGTGTAACACATAATTGTAATCTGTTTCACAAACTTTTGTAAACTGAAAAATTAAGGATTTTTTGTGATTTCATAATTGTATAGCAACTACTGTCCAGCATTGCATCACTTTGTTCCTCTAGAAGTAATTATAGTTCCCTTTGTCTTCAAATATTAATATCATAAAGTTCATCTATCTCCAGAGAATTTCATAATTTATTAAAAAAAAATTAAGAAAAATATTGTTCCAGAAATCACCTGACAGTTTTTTCTTATTAATCAGTTAAGTCTCTTAGCTTACTGTGATCACTGTTCATTACCATTTGAAAAGAATGGAAAGTATCACATTTTTTATTGAGTGCTTGGGGTGACAGGAACTACAGGTATATATCAGGTGGGTCTACAATTTTGTGTATAATATATAATTAATTTGTAATGATGACCAAGTGACAATATCTATATTTCAGTGTGTATATATATTTTGGTTGAAACAGATGTTTGTCTTTTTTTTTTTTGTATATTTAGTCTCTTTATTAAGTCCCCAAATATGTACAGTAAATTTATAGTTTTGAATTATATCCCCAAAATAATGAACCAGTTAACATAAGAAACATGTAGCTATGCAGTGACAGGAAAAATATTTAATTTTTTTGGGTGCTGGTACAAAATTACCTTAGAGATAATGTCATATCCCCAGCAATGTTTGTGGACAAAAACTTTAACCTGGGCAATCTTTAGAAATATAAATAGTATATGTTGTATATATCATGTGTGCAACCCTTATGATTAACCCTTTCATATGATTCCATGACCTTTGACCACATGACCCACATAAGTCCATTTGACCTAATTCTTAGTCAGAGTTTCAGTATTTGAGATACAATG
Source organism: Atrina japonica (assembly GCA_030159075.1). Taxonomy (NCBI): domain Eukaryota; kingdom Metazoa; phylum Mollusca; class Bivalvia; order Pterioida; family Pinnidae; genus Atrina; species Atrina japonica. The sequence goes on along the minus strand of BROG01000942.1, from coordinate 20,261 downwards.
CTGCCACCAGTGAACTATGATGTCTTCTGACAACTTGTGTTTCACTGACAATCAGAACAATGTCAAATGTCCATAGCACAAGTTTCTTTTTTTTAAGAGATCTTTTTGGAAATCTTGCTTGTCTAGAATCATTTACAAGAATTTGTAGCATGTTAAAAACTGATCTCACCAACAGATGAATGACATCAAAGAATATTTAAAAAACTCAGGGTAATAAGAATTTTTATGTGTTGCTCAGGGTAATAAGAATTTGTATGCTTTGCACTCTCTTTAGCTAATCTGAGCCAAAGGCTTTTTAAGATTGTTTTTTTTCACACAGTCAGCTTGTTCTTCAAAATGACAGGGTAGATGTGTCTGCCAGATCATAACTACATAGGAGTAATAATGGTCAAGTGTTGATGTATCTGCCAGATCGTAACTGCATAGGAGTAATAATGGTCAAGTATTGATGTGTCTGCCAGATCATAACTTCATAGGAGTAATAATGGTCAAGTATTGATGTGTCTGCCAGATTGTAACTTCATAGGAGTAATAATGGTTAAGTGCTACATAGGAGTAATAATGGTCAAGTGTTGATGTGTCTGCCAGATCGTAACTACATAGGAGTAATAATGGTCAAGTGTTGATGTGTCTGCCAGATCGTAACTTCATAGGAGTAATAATGGTCAAGTGTTGATGTGTCTGCCAGATCGTAACTACATAGGAGTAATAATGGTCAAGTGTTAATGTATCTGCCAGATCGTAACTACATAGGAGTAATAATGGTCAAGTGTTGATGTATCTGCCAGATCGTAACTTCATAGGAGTAATAATGGTCAAGTGTTGATGTGTCTGCCAGATCGTAACTACATAGGAGTAATAATGGTCAAGTATTGATGTGTCTGCCAGATCGTAACTACATAGGAGTAATAATGGTCAAGTGTTGTTATATCTGCCAGATCGTAAAGTCATAAGAGTAATAATGGTCAAGTGTTGATGTGTATTTTTTTCTTAAACACCAAACAGTTTGGCTACTTAAGCCTCTGATTGGTAAAACAATTGACTAATGCATTTCTCAAAAATGATCAGTCGGAAGGACCCAGTACCAAATCCGTTATCTAGACACGCGAATGTATGATTACTTATTCTGCTCCATTATTTTAGGGGACTATTGTTCCTGATACAAACATACCTTTACAAATGACCTTGTTTTAAGTTTGACCTCCAGTTATTGGGCCTGTCCCAACAATGAAGACATATACTGTAATAATTGGTTGTCACAGCACTTGTGTCTGGTTCATTGTGACAGCACTTGTGCCAGCATTGAGGACATACTGTTATAATTGGTTTTTACAGCAGTTACACTAGCATTGAGGACATACTGTAATAATTGGTTGTTACAGCAGTTGTGTCTGATTTTTACTGCAGTTCTGCTAGCATTGAGGACATACTGTAATAATTGGTTGTAACAGCAGTTGTGTCTGATTTTTACTGCAGTTATGCTAGCATTGAGGACATACTGTAATAATTGGTTGTCACAGCAGTTGTGTCTGATTTTTACTGCAGTTATGCTAGCATTGAGAACATACTGTAATAATTGGTTGTCACAGCAGTTGTGTCTGATTTTTACTGCAGTTATGCTAGCATTGAGAACATACTGTAATAATTGGTTGTCACAGCAGTTGTGTCTGATTTTTACTGCAGTTATGCTAGCATTGAGGACATACTGTAATAATTGGTTGTCACAGCAGTTGTGTCTGATTTTTACTGCAGTTATGCTAGCATTGAGAACATACTGTAATAATTGGTTGTCACAGCAGTTGTGTCTGATTTTTACTGCAGTTATGCTAGCATTGAGGACATACTGTAATAATTGGTTGTTACAGCAGTTGTGTCTGATTTTTACTGCAGTTATGCTAGCATTGAGGACATACTGTAATAATTGGTTGTCACAGCAGTTGTGTCTGATTTTTACTGCAGTTATGCTAGCATTGAGGACACACTGTAATAATTGGTTGTCACAGCAGTTGTGTCTGATTTTTACTGCAGTTATGCTAGCATTGAGGACATACTGTAATAATTGGTTGTCACAGCAGTTGTGTCTGATTTTTACTGCAGTTATGCTAGCATTGAGGACATACTGTAATAATTGGTTGTTACAGCAGTTGTGCTCGCATTGAGTTTATACTGTTATGATTTAATGTTACAGCAGTTTTGCCATTATTAAGGACATAAAATGCTATAGGTCACTAAAGATGTAGTGATGTTAATCCATTAGTTTAAGTTTGATAACATTGTGAGTGCTCTTTATGTTGTTACAAAGCAGAACCAGTTGCTTGCCTATGTTGTTATTATTGCGTCTTGTAGGGGACATGGATCGATACAGTATTTATGACAGGGAATGAAAATTTGATTCATATTATTTTGTTCAAATTGAATAGAAAAAAAAAGTGTTTGCTACAACTTTTTCCATAATTTTTGTTAGGGATAGTTTTTGCTGTGATTACGCAATGTTTGTTTCTTTTTTAAACAGACAAACCATTTTGAACATGTTACAACATTAAATGAAAAACATATCATTGTTCTGTCTAATGTTAAAATGGCTTTAACACACTCAATGCTTACCAGCATGCATTCCTGTTAATTCCATTAGACTTGAAAAAAAAAGAATTATTTTTATATTTTGTCATTGTATTTTTGAAACATTTTTAATCAAATAAATAATAATTCCCTACATGTTTCACTTACCCCCCCCCCCACCTACCAAAAGTTTATTTAAAATCTCATCGAAAAAATGTATTTTGATACCTTTGTTTTTAACTTTGACACATAATAAACGAGATAATGAATATATAAACTAGATATGAAATATGCTGGAATTGGAGGATGTTATTCAGCATTTGTACTATTTCATGTATTTTTTTAGTTTTCTCAATAACATGTCAAAAAACAAAGTGACATAATTTATCTGCTGAAGTCAAAACCATTTATTATACATCTGTATTTTTGACGGACTGTACAGTAATGTTCGTCCACTGGCCTATCATTTCTATATACTTCTTCACAATATCCTTTTACTTAGTAGGGAAAATCATGACACTGCTTCTTTTAGATAAGTGTTCTCTACAAGAAGGCAGTGTCATGATTTTCCCTCATGATCACATTGCTAATGTCAAGTTCATACTTTTGACTCGGATGGTATTGTTTCCGTCTGGGCCATATTTTTTTAATACTTGATTTTTGCAACTTCATTTCTGGTACAACTGTTCGCTACTTTGATGTTAAGATCACTATGGAGAAATTAGCTGCCATTGCAGGGCACCGCACTCCTTTTAATTTGTGTGTTGTTATTATACAAACCTATTTGATACTCTTGTGGTACTCTTGTTAAAACAGTCAAAGCATATTGAGAACTGTTCTACTTTTAGACTCATAAGCATTCAAAACATATTAAGTATTAAAATTTAGGTGTAAAGTTACCAGAACAGATAAATTACATGTTTTGGGGTAGTGGGGCATCATAGCCTGAGTAGAGCATGGTGCTTTAAATCCTGAAGTCTCTAACCACTACACAGGACAGGAGCCATGCTTGGAAGGAACTTTGTCGGTTTACTTACAGAAGGCCTTCCCTAGCTACATTTTAACCAATGTATACCTAAAATGAGTGGTGCGAAATACCATTAAACACACACAAAATTTAGGTTACACATTTAATAGTTATTGATTTTTTTGAGAATATTACTTTCATTTTTTGGAAGACACTGTTATAAACCCTTAAAATATTTGATATATGTACAACAGGTATTATAAAATTTATTATTGGCAGACACAACACTTTTTTGTGATCTGATTTGTTGAAGAACACTTATTTTTCAATATTGTCAGAGTAAGGTGTTTTTGTATTGATCATCATCACTCCATAAGCAATAAACTTGAATATTTTTCTTACATATGTGATAAACAGTAAATTGAACAACCAGGGTGTTTTTGTTCCTGTACACAAACGTTATAAATGTAAACCAAAAAATCACATTGTTGTTTGACCTAATCTTATATATGCTAAATGTACGGCAGTTACTGCCTATAGGCTCTTGCTCAAGAATTCTGTTACAGGGTCAAAGTTCACTTATTTGTTACTGCTCTCTTAGTATTGTTATTTAATATATAAATGATACAATTTGTTTTACTTCCTGAGAGCTGTTGATAATCATAAACAAGTGTATACACAACACCATCATATTTTTAAACTAGTCATGACCATCCTTTGCCAGAACCAGAAAATTCACTTTTTCTGTTCTCATAAAGTCAACAACAGTCTAAAAAATATGTTTGGGATGAAATTTCATAAGTCTGTGATTCTTATTATTTATATACGATTTTATAGGAACCTTTCTGATGTTATATACAGACATACATCAACTGTCCGGGTTTAGTTATATACAGACATACATCAGCTGTCTGGGTTAAGTTATATACAGACATACATCAACTGTCTGGGTTAAGTTATATACAGACATACATCAACTGTCTGGGTTAAGTTATATACAGACATACATCAACTGTCTGGGTTATGTTATATACAGACATACATCAGCTGTCTGGGTTAAGTTATATACAGACATACATCAACTGTCTGGGTTAAGTTATATACAGACATACATCCAACTGTCTGGGTTAAGTTATATACAGACATACATCAACTGTCTGGGTTAAGTTATATACAGACATACATCAACTGTTTGGGTTAAGTTATATACAGACATACATCAACTGTCTGGGTTATGTTATATACAGACATACATCAGCTGTCTGGGTTAAGTTATATACAGACATACATCAACTGTCCTGGTTAAGTTATATACAGACATACATCAACTGTCTGGGTTAAGTTATATACAGACATACATCAACTGTCCTGGTTAAGTTATATACAGACATACATCAACTGTCTGGGTTAAGTTATATACAGACATACATCAACTGTCCTGGTTAAGTTATATACAGACATACATCAACTGTCTGGGTTATGTTATATACAGACATACATCAGCTGTCTGGGTTAAGTTATATACAGACATACATCAACTGTCCTGGTTATGTTATATACAGACATACATCAGCTGTCTGGGTTAAGTTATATACAGACATACATCAAATGTCCTGGTTAAGTTATATACAGACATACATCAACTGTCCTGGTTAAGTTATATACAGACATACATCAACTGTCCTGGTTATGTTATATACAGACATACATCAACTGTCCTGGTTAAGTTATATACAGACATACATCAACTGTCCTGGTTATGTTATATACAGACATACATCAGCTGTCTGGGTTAAGTTATATACAGACATACATCAACTGTCCTGGTTATGTTATATACAGACATACATCCAACTGTTTGTGTTATGTTATATACAGACATACATCTGATAAACCAGCATTTATAAAGAATTTTCCACCTTCCATGAAGTCTTATAGAAATTCTGTATTTTAATATAATGTTACGTGGTTCCGGATTTCTGTCCGTTTCAATCTCTAGCATCTAGCTGCGTGCGTTTGGGCCCCAAACCTTTATTAAATTTTCATTTCTGAAAGTTGGCAGGTACAAGACATACATCAATTGTCCAGGTTATGTTATATACAGACATACATCCAGTTGTCTGCATTATGTTATATACAGACATACATCCAGTTGTCTGCATTATGTTATATACAGACATACATCCAGTTGTCTGCATTATGTTATATACAGACATACATCCAGTTGTCTGCAATATGTTATATACAGGCATACATCAACTGTCTGGCTTAAGTTACATACAGGCATACATCAACTGTCCAAATTATGTTATATACAGACATACATCAGCTGTCCGGGTTATGTTATATACAAACATATATCCAGTTGTCCGCATTATGTTATATACAGGCATACATCAACTGTCCGGATTAAGTTATCCAGTTGTCAGCGTTATGTTATATACAGACATACATCAGCTGTCCAAATTATGTTATATACAGACATACATCAACTGTCCGGATTATCTTATATACAGACATACATCCAGTTGTCAGCGTTATGTTATATCGAACATGCATGAACTGTCCAAATTATGTTATATACAGACATACATCAACTGTCCGGATTATCTTATATACAGACATACATCCAGTTGTCAGCGTTATGTTATATACAGACATGCATGAACTGTCCAAATTATGTTATATACAGACATACATCCAATTTTCCAGGTGACTTATAACCTCCCTTACAGAATGACATATTAGAACACTACTATGTGTTTGTATTGTTGATACCTAAAAGGCTTGATACCTGTGACTTGCGTGTACTTTGAAAATTCTAGTATATAAAAACTTCAAAATCTATTATTGATAACTGTAGGAAGCTTACAAATTGACATGTATTAAAATTATGGGTGTTTAAATCCAATTGTAAATATTAATTTCATGTGGACATTATATTATGTTATTTTGACAAATTGAGAAAAAGTGAATAAATTTGTATTTGAAGTGAATCAAATGTAAAGTATTCATTAAACAGAATTCATTTTCATCATGTTGTTTTTATCTTTTTTATGTGGATGCTTTTTCCCCCCAAGACTGCTATTAAAGGGGCATTATCTGTGTTTTCTTTAACAAATAAGAGCTAAACATAGGCATAAAAATTCTTAAATTCCTATATATTTTGTGAAAATTGCTTTTGAAACCCATTTTGGAAATTATTCACTTGTAATGGATTAATTTAACCATACTTTTTATATATGCATTCTACACTGGACCTGACCTAATTTTCACAAAATATATAGGAATATAAGGGTTTTTTATGCCTGTATATATCTCCTTTTTGTTATTGTAGATCAAGTACAAGGTGTTTCAAAAAACCTGTCTTGACTTTACCATTCAATCGAATATGTTATTAGCTACATATCAAAGTAAGGGATATAACATATTAAAGAAGATTGCATAACAATTTTGTGAGCCACATTCTTATTTATTAACATTTTGGAAATATACCAGTTAAACATCATCTTCCATTACATATTCCAAATGTCCAGGAAGTTTTGGGTCACATTTTCACATGTATCCAATGGAATCCTTTCAATTTTCTCCGTATTGCCTGTTTTAAGTCATCAAGATAATTTGGGCACGTTGTGTATACTCAAAATGATATTTAACAATATCGAAATGAAGGTTCTTCTTCATGTTCTTGTCATCCAGTTTGGTAGTAAAAACAAATTATGCTAATTTATGATGATGTCAACGATGACATCATAAAATAAGTTCTCACCTCATAGGTTTTGGGGGTAAACACAGCTAATGCCCATTTTAAAAAATCCATGGTGATATTATTGAGGCCTATACTTTAGTACAATGTGTTCACTCAGTCAGATTATTGAGGCCTATACTTTAGTACAATGTGTTCACTCAGTCAGATTATTGAGGCCTGTACTTTTGTGCAGTGAGAATTTTTTTTTAACAGATTATTGAAGTTGGCCACTATAAGAAGTTGTCAAACTGCCATACTTCAGGACACATCGTCAGTGATGACGAGAGATTATGGTATGGTAATGCCGATAGGTTCATTCCAATCAAGCAATGTCAAGTGAACGTGGTTGATGTAATGAAAGACTACAAGTTTACCTCCACTGACAGCATAATTTCTAAATGCGGGAGCAAAAATTGCAAAACTTGTCAATTATTCATTTTGTGACAACTTCAGCCAAAGTTCACTCCTAGGTATTCTATCAAACGCTTTTTGAAAATCTATAAAAGCTGTATAAAGTTTTTCACCCTTGTTTAAAACAGAAGACGCTATAGAATTTAAAATTAAAAACACAATCAACGGTTGACACATTTGATCTGAAACCGAACTGATTTATTTATAATTAAATTAGAGTTACCTTCAATTTCTGTTGTATTCAGTTCTTTGAAAAATCATATAATACTTCAATCTCGATTCCTGGTTTATCAATTTTCTTTTTACTGTTCAAAATTTTCCAATATTGCTTTGGATCAGTTGACTTCAGTTTTTTTTTAATTTTAGTTTATCTCTATGTATTTTAATATTATTATGTTATATCTTTTTATATTTCGGTTGTGATAATTTCATTATAGAGATTTACTTAAAGGGCTGTTTACCAAAAATATTTCATTTTTTTCTACTTTTACCATTTGTACTGAGTGAAAGATTCTAGCAACTGGAAAAGTGCCAAACCTGGAGATCTCGAGCAATATTCACAAAATATATAGAAATTTAAGAATTTTTATGCCGGTGTATATCTCCTATTTGATATTATATATCAATTTAAGTAGTAAAGAAGGAAAAACAAATTTTTGAAAAAGAACACAGCTAAAGCCCCTTTAATAATTACTTTTATATTTACCGTTTTTGGCCGGGTTACACGAAGTGGCGGGCGGGTGTACGGGCGGGGAAAATATTATGTAATCAACTTCTCCTACAGTTTTCAACGAACAATATTGAAACTTGGTAGGATGTTTGTATAAGTATTGAAGATGTGCACCTCCCCTTGTGGATGCATTCCGCGTCTTTTTTTTTCTTTTTTTTTTTTTTTTTTTGATTTGGTGGATGCTTGGCCATTTTCAGTAGCAGCATACATATACCTACCCATTTTGTGTAATTAACTCCTCCTACAGTTTTCCACGTACAACGTTGAAACTTGGTTGGGTGTTTGTGTATGTATTGAAGATATGCAACTTCCCTTGTAGATGCATTCCGCCGATTTTTGTGGATTTGGCGGATTCGGAAACTTGGTCATTTTTCATTACCAGCATACATATACCTACTCGTTTTGTGTAATCAACTCCTACTACAGTTTTCCTCGTACGACGTTGTAATTTGTAGGATGTTTGCATATGTATTGAAGATGTGCACCTCCCCATTGTGGATATATTCTGCGGATTTTTGTGGATTTGGCGGATTCGGAAACTTAGCCATTTCTCAGTAACAGCATACATATACCTATCTGTTTTGTGTAATCAACCCCTACTACATTTTTTCACGTACAACGTTGAAACTTGGCAGGATGTTTGTCTACATATTGAATATGTACACCTCCCTTTGTGGATGCATTCCATGGGTGTTTGTTGAATTGGCGGATTCGGAAACATAGCTATTTTTCTGATTGGTTGAAATTTCAACATTGTCCGATTTCAATGAAGTTCGCTATTTAGGGATATTAGGCCTAAGGGATTACGCATTCAATGGTATGGGTTTTGTTGCTATAAGAACCATTCAGAGGCTTCTGATTGGTCAGAGGAACAATTCCGAGGCTTCTGGTTGGTCAAAATTTCAACATTGTCCGATTTCGATGAAATTTGGTATTTAGGGGTATCAAGAGATTGCGAATTCAAATGTATGGGTTTAGTTGGCGTGGGAACCAGTCCGAGGCTTCTGATTGGTCAAAATTTCATGTCAGATTTTGATGAAATTTGGTATTTAGGGGTATCAAAGGATTGCGAATTCAATGGGTTTCGTTTCAGAGGCTTCTGATTGGTCGAAATTTCAACATTGTTTGATGTGTATGAAATTTGGTGTTATGGGATATTAATGATTCAAACTCGACTGTATGGGTTTTTGTTGCCACGGGAATCGATGCGAGGCTTATGATTGGTCTAAATCTCAACATTATCAGACTCTGCTGTGTGGCCATGTTTTGATTGCTACGTTTGGGGGGGGGGGGGGCTGTAACGGTCGCTGTTGCAATTAGACTTTCTTTAATTAAGATTTTGATTTTGTTAAATTAAATCAGTGTATATTGTTAAATTTAATTAGTGTATATCTGTCTAGAAACTGCGGGTAGTGGCGAGACATAAAATTACACATAATTCTTGTGTGTAATCAATTCCTGCTACTACAGTGACAAATTGCTGCGAATATGTAGATACGGGGTTTTTGTTTGTTTTTTTTTTTGTTTTTTTTTTTTTGCAAAGCAAATAATTGTTTTATAATAAATATTCTGAAATATCCAATGATCTTGCACTGCTCCGCAACCCGTTTTTAACGATATGATATGCTATCCTATCTTCCTTACATTCATTATTAAACTATTTGTTATTAGTTTCATTAGTTTTAACTTTAATTTTGGGAAATACTGGTGATTTTAGCATCATCAAGTAATATATCACAAGTTTTATCAACAAGCAGATTTATGTTGTTATCGTTTCATTGTAGTTTTTGTTTAGAATTTCAGAAATCATTATAAATACATGTACATAAATTATTTACAAATTGTTATTCTTTGACATCATTCTATCTTTATTTATATTTCTTTTATTTCAAAAACTACTGGTGTTTCTATTATATTTATAATACAGCTAAGGGTTAATGACATAGGACAATGCGCGTCTGAATAAAGCTTATGAAATTATATAACTGAAAAGTATCAATTAATTAATGAAATTTGGTGAACACAGCATAATCAACAACGTTTTTGTTTTACATCTGAGTTTCCCCGTATCTTTATCATTTCCGTTTCTACCGTTACATATCAAGTTAACATCTTATTGTATCTACTAATATCTAATAGACTGTTTCCGAAATTATTTTTCTTCTTATCTGAATTATTTCAATTTTTTTGTATTTATATTCCATAAATAAAACCATTTGTAATGTTTCAAAAAGGTATTTAAATAGGTCCCTTTCTATATTTAGGTCAATTAAAATCACAATCATTCGCTCTTCCGTTAAAATCACCAATCAAACAAACACAATTATATGTACAACTTAAATTAAAATATCCATTTTCTAATTCAATATATTACAACATGTATACGCACTCCTGTTAAATATTATTCTTCTGCCTCACGCATGAAATAAAGAAATGGGCAAATATTATATTTATTACATATTTATTTCTCATAAAGCGAAAAAGTAGTCCCAAAAATTGAAAAGAATTTTGATTGGCCGAGTGAAAATAACAGTTTACATTGATTTTGCATGGAGTGTTATTTTTCACACTGAAAAATACTTAAAAATAATAAATGATAAATCATTATATTTCAGCAAAATGTAACCTTTATGAACATCATATAATTTATTATATCAACATCGCCGGTACATATTGGCATTTAAACTAACAAGGGAATTCACACCTTCACAAAATCCCCTGACTGAAGACTGGAAACTCCTGTTATGAAATTGTGATTTTATTGAGTCTGCAACATTATTGATGCAGTATCGTATAATAGTCGGTCCGGCCTCGAAATGTGTTCGACCGAACCGATAATATTAACATTTCCAGTCCTGGTAGCAGAATATAACGAAGCTTTAAACAATCGTGTTGTATATTTAATCAGCGAAAGATCATGGTAATACAGCGGTATAAATGACAGATCTATGATGAAAAGTCTTCCTTACATTTAACGTTCTTTTCTTTCGAAACTTTTTGGCGGACACATTTTATACAACATCTGACCGATTAGTAGACTCCGATTCTTATTCGGGCAACAAGAAATTATAAAGACCCGGACCAAAAATGTTAGCCTTATCGGTCCGCCCAGACGTACTAATGCATTGTAAACGGTGTCCGCCCAGTATTCCGAAGCAACTTAAGCCCGAAGGTCCAATAATCCGAAGGCTCGATAGTCCGGAGGTCCGATAGTCCGAAGGTTTGATAATCCGAAAGTTAATCGAAAAAGAATCTAAGAGACGGGATGATTTTTTTAATACATGTGATGTGATATAAGACTAATGATTTTATCGTTAATACTCCATCATTTCTGTTGATCCTCCCCTTAAAAAAACAAACAAACAAACAAACAAACAAAAGGAAAAACACACACACACACACACACACACCAAACAAACAAAACCGTGTTGGGTCACGTGAACTGCCGAGTGGTTACGGTTGCCATCCACTGCGTTCTAGTTTGAATCATTCTTAAGAAAAGATTACTTTCGAGACTGATGTAGTTTAATTATTCTTGTTTCCGATACCACCATCCCCCTGAAAAAAATGGCCAGTGTCGCCAATAATATTCATGAGATAGGGCGCGTTCGTTTAACAAATTTTACGGCGTATCCCTAATACATTTCTATTATTTTTCTTTATTATTATAAATGATTTTTATGTTGTACAGTTTCAATTTATAACTTTTAAATAATAATTCACGATTTTTGTTATATTGTCCGTGAATTACATTTAAAAAGAAGTAAAAATGCTGTTAATGAAGGCTATTATTGACGCGTGGATAGACACTAGGTGTTAGGTTGACCGATATTTCTTATTGATTGCTGGGCTAATTGGGAGTTTCTGAGCAACACCCAAGATATGGGAGGTAGAGGTGGGTATGAACTCTCACATGCACTATGCCACTTATCACATATGCCCTAGAACCTCAGGAATCGGACACAGATGCTAAAATTGACATTTCGGGGCCATATTTGTTATCGACTGCTGGGCTTACCGGGAGTTTCTGAGCGACACCCAATGTATGGGAGGTAGAGGTGGGAATAACCTCTTATATGCACTATGCCACATATTCCGTAGACCCTTAGGAAGGGGACACAGGGGCTAAAACTAACATCTCGGCCCATATTTCTTATTGACTGCTGGACTTACTGGGAGTTTCTGAGCGACGCCCACGGTATGAGAGGTAGTGGTGAACATGACCTCTTACATACACAATGCCACATATGCCCTAGACCCTCGGAAAGGGGACAAAGGGGATGAAACTGGCATTTTGGGACCATATTTGTTATTGACTGCTTGGCTTCCTTGAAGTTTCTGTGCGACGCCCAAGGTATGGGAGGTAGAAGTGGGCATGGTCTCTCTCAGGCACTATGCCATATATGTTCTAGACCCTGGGGAAGGGGAAAAAGGGGCTAAAACAAACACACATACTCACACACACACACACACACACACACACACACACACACACACACACACACACACACACACACATATATATATATATATATATATATATATATATATATATATATATATATATATAACAGTTTTAAATAGCATAGATATTTTTTATGTTACACACTCAACTTCCCTATGACATTTTTTTATCCGCCACTGCAATATATTACTTTTCTATCTACAAAGGTAAAAATCTGAAGGAAATAAATAATCTGTCTCTGGTCTGCTTGAAAATAAATATTCTGTCCTGCGACGGTATGAAAATAAATAATCTGACTCGACAAAATTTGCCAGCCCCCTCAGAATAAAATGATCGATGATAATTGTGAATGAACATTGTTCTTGTAAACCATTCATGGAATGATTTCCAGAATATTCGCGAGTTACAATGATATATTTAAGCCATAATACAACTTAGATTAAGACACCTATAAAATAAATGAAGATTGTGACATTACACAACAATTTGTTGCAATTATCTCAAGACAATGCCTTAAAGCGATATAAGCTGTCACAGTGGTTATTTTTGTCCCCTGACATATAGTCGAGAATATGATAAAATGTGTGTTGAAATATATTATCAAACACTTAAAACGTTGTAAAAGATCTTCTTTTCGGAGTTATTTGTTTTATTAGAATTTAAGTTTTCCCGTACCTTAAAAAATACAGCTGTATTTCGTAATTTGGTCAGGGGATCTCGGTCCTTTACGCGCTCGGACTATGTTAAAGTCGGCCGATTTTTATGTGTTTTATATTTACTTTTAAGATACAGGACATGATTTTTATTGGAAAGTTCATGTGTTACATTAAAAGTTTACTACATGTATTATATAAAATATATGCTTTTCAACGCTATTTTAAGTACCTGAAGAAAATCGGATGAATATATGAATTAAAATATCAGGTCACTAAAAGAAAATTTTCCGATCTTTAATGTTACCCTGAATGCTGACATTGGCAAAATCAAAAGAATATAACTGTGAAAAGTATGTGTACCTCATGTTTTACAATCGTGTGAACTTGGGCAGTTCATGTCATATGTGTCAAAAATGATAAAGCTGAGAATGCGGTGGGACGAATTAAAATGTGTCGAGATCACCCGATATACCCAGCACGTGAACATTTTCAGAAACGAATGTTTTGAAACGACGAATTAGACAAATTTTGCCTGATTTAGGTATGAAAGATGATGTACGAAAAAAAAAACCCGCAAAGGGTAATAAAAATAGAATGTATATTAACTGCAAGTAGCACGTGTTTATTGGTCACTCGGTAATATTCGTAAAAAAAATTGCCGAAAATTAATTTGCAATGCTGATTAATTAAGTTTTAAAGGGACCTACCTGGGAGTGGTGTCCTTTTTTCTTTAAGTCAATCTAGTCCGTAATAATTAGGGAATATAGTAACCTACCCCAGGGTGGTGTCCGTTTTCCAGAAGTCGGCTCAGATGGAAATAATTAAGGTATTTAGTGGCCTACCACCCTATGGTAGGTCACTTATTAGTATTGTAAAATGATGATTTCGGGAACTTTGTGTCAACAGAACTAAAACAAATCTTGTTAAACTATAAATTATTTTGTCTGTATAATAGAGACTTCGGGTACTTAAGTAGCTTGAAGGACAAATAAACGCAAAACAAAGAACTAACGATACATAGTGCTGAAAAGCAACGAATAAACATAACATATATACAAATATGAAACATATCTTTAAACAAACTATCACCCAAGGAATTATCAAGGAGATAAGGGTTAGAATATGAGGAGAAAATACTTGTATACCAGTGACTAAAATTGTTTTCATGCGCTTAAGTAAATATATACAACAGTGGTGGATCTAGAAAAAAATTAAAAGGTAGGTATTTTGAGGCTGGTGACATAAAATTATACTTATTGTGATGCAATGCATACATCATCAAAAGTAGACTGATGAGTTAAAAGTAGGTTTAAGCGGAGCGTTTTGGGAAATTTTTGTGTAATTTCCCGACTTTTTATAGAAAAATCAGAAGTTTTACACTTATTTTATCAACTTTAGGGGCATCCCTGCTCAGTACGCAAAATTTCAAGTGTTGGATTAGGCTAATTGTGAGGCAATATTTCATTAATGGGTCGTGTTTTACGCATCTAATAAAAACAAGTTTTGAAATTTGGAGGTCCGTAGAAGCATTTTTCTGCGTCTAGACGCGAAAATACAACTAGTAGGCATGATCCGTTAATAAATCACATTTATTACCCTTCTCATAAGAAGATTGGATCAGCAAAAAAGTTTAAGAATTTCGTTCTAGTATCCTTCAGACATTTAATTTTGACCTCTTTATCGTTAAAATATTTCGTTGATAGATTAATTCGGAAGCCAGATGAGATATTCTCTAGCTTCCAGATACAATATCACTGTTCCTCCGTGGCCCAGCTAGCTTATATCAAAGATACGAGTTGATGGCAATCGTAAGTTTTAATGAGGTATAATACACTCAGTATACTGAATACTTTTTTTAATTCGGTAAAATTAATGAGGAATATGCAACTTCACAGACAGATCTTGTCAGTACACAGTAAGGGAAACTTGACATAAACTCTTTTGCATATTAATCGTGCGCAAGAATTGTTAACAGTCCAGTCTATCGCTTTTAATGTCAATTCTATCACAAGAGTACATAATGGTAAGATATAATTGAAAAGTAACAATCTAAAGCAAATTTGTAATACCTTAAAATCCATTAAGGACGCTGAACTTACCTTTAATAGCATATATTTCAACAAGTCTTGTTTCTGCGAAATGTTACTATATTTTCGTCATTTTTAAAAGCAAAAACATACGAATAAAAGTGTGATTTAGAAATTTCTATATTGAAGTTGAATTTATGTTGCTTAAATGCACATACAAGTGTAATTTTGCGTCAATATAATGCGTTATTAACCCCATACTGCGAAATGTGCTTTGACTTGTTCCCAATAAACAACTTGTTCCATCAACTCGTAATAAATGTTTTCGCCGCGCGTAGCGAGGAGCGAAAATTTTGGTAGGCCCTAATTTAAAGACATAGTATCTACGATTTCCTCAAATATTTCAATCTCAATTGTTTGGGTCAAATATGTTAATATTTGGAGATAAAAAAACGAAAAATTGTTGAATTAAAACACATAGAAGTATAGTTTTATTGTATTTCACAACTTTCCACGTTTTTTTTAATTTTTGTCGGTACGACAAAAATTCGTTTGCAAGCCCGCCCATATTCATATAACCTTAGCGTGACCTGTATTTGCGCATGCGCATTTCCATTGTTGATAGTGAAAAGCATGGCGTCCAAAGCAAAAACAAATCGTGGCCGACCTGTTAAATTGACAGATTCAGCTAGAAAAAGAAATCGGAAAGAAGTTCTGGCGAAATACAACAAGACCAAGATAAATATTGGAAAGGAGCATGATCGATGGATAAGCCTCAAGGACCGTCTAAATGTAGGATCTCACGTGCTTACCTCAGCATCCATTGATTGATATCGATACGATCTAGGTCATTGCGTGTGCTTCTGGGATTGTTTCTGTGCATAATTAATGAGTTTGATTCTTACAGACGACGACAACAAATCAGCATTTATCCGTAAATTACGCTAATTATACAAAAAAGTGTCGACGTGGAAGATCATTATTCAGTCATATCTTCGATATTTCCGCAAAATTGCCGACTAAAAAAAATAACCATTTTCGTAGATACTATGTCTTTAAATATATATATTATATAATATATATATGGCACCGACTTTTGTTTTCGACAATATGTTGAATTCGACGATTTCGTTGCGTTTACGTTAACATCAGATCATTCGGAAGGGTTCTTAGGTCGTCGAAAACCCATAAATATGCTGAGAAAACGCAAACGAAAATATCTTTTTATATATCTGATATGTAGGGCAAACTAAATCCATCAAATTAAAAATATACTGACAAATCCAGGGTTGATCCAGAATTTCGAGTTATAAGGGAATTTTTCAGTGTCTTGGGCTTGAAACCTCATTGTTCAGTGTAAACTCTAAATAATTAAAAATCCTAAACATTTTGGAATCTAAGATGATTGAAATTTTAATAAAAATATATAATATTTATAGTCATTTTAGATAAATTGGTTATTGATAGATATTATATTTTCACTTTTTGATTTTCCAAGGATTATGCAGAAAGTGAAAGCATGCCATGATATGATTTCCCCACGGTTTGGCATAACCGATAGTAAAACAAATTGAAAATATAATAGATATTTTATATTTAGGGTTATGGCATCTTTCCAAGTCAAGGTTAATTGAACCACGTCGTTTCTCATACACCTTGATAGATTACATTTCATATTTGGCGGTCACTGGTGGTGACATGTAGCGCCGATCTAAAATTTCACTTAAGGCGTCATTTCACCGAGTACGATCTAGAAATATCGCACGCGACCACGCGGCCACGCTCCGATATCGCAGCTCTGTCTTCTGGGAAGATTTCTCGGTGAAATGACCCATTTAGATTGACCCGACACTGATCCACATCGTCTTAAAACCACAGTCCGGAATCGCTATGAAAGAGCATAGCGATTCCGGACCGTGGTTTTACGACGACGCACTGACCCCTTACTTCAGACAATGAAAAGACTCGTGGCATAGTCTGCATGTCGTCATTATTATTTTCCCTCTATCATGTGGTCGATGCCTGATCGATTGTAAGACGCGTTCTGACTGGCACAGTGAAACAGTTCCCGCAGCCAATATAAATCGACGAAACGAAGTCACACTATACAGGCCAAATCTGTCAAAGTGTGTGAGTAACGGAGTGGATCGGAAAACCTTGACTTGGGAAGATGGATTTTTAGTTAAAATTCCAAATACTTAAAATTATTTGGTGGATTTTTTGAATTTTAATTAAACAAACAAAAATCATACAAAAGATCAAATATAATCATATCATGTGTAGCAGGAATGGGTTAATATAGTTTATTATTAAATTGTTTAAGTATGATTTTCACTTATATAGGTATATTTATATAATAATTTCACGTAATACTCACAGTACATGTATTTTATATTTCACTGTTTCTTACTAGATAACACGTGCTTCTGTCTATGCCATATACAAGTGTTGTTTACATTTATGGACTAGTTCATTATATACCTATTTTGAAATAATACTAAAATCAGTGAAAGTTAAGTGTATTCATCAGGTTCGAAGTTAGAATTTCTATTGTTCCAAAATTGTTTTAAAACGTGTATTTTCTGGTATAAACGGGGACGTGGTAAAACATTGAGTTGCTGTACGTTTCTCCTTTTTGGTAACATGGTATTTTTTAGATATTTAACAGGTTCCACCACATGTCATGTAGACAGAATTCTGATCAAATATGTCATCGTTGTCAAATGTTCCTGTTATAAGAAACATAAATAATTTAGGCTGCTAAACTAAAAGTTAGGTATCATACTTAGTAAATACTTATATCTAAAACGGGTGTTAAATTTTACCTTGGCCCTTTGGCTAGGTTGTACTATAACGTCTGTGTACGTTGAGTTAGGGGTTGGTAATGGACTTTATCTAATTTCACTTAGAATTACTTTTCAGGCTTGTATATTTTAAACCCAGGAATATGTATGTTGTTGCATGCTATTTTTCAGATTATTTTTTGGATATACGTAAGTTAATAAAATGTATTAACTGTATATAATTATTGTTTTCAACACAGCTGGTTTTCAGATCGTATTTGTGACATTACGACACGCAATTCATGATAATGTTGACTAGAAACTAAGACCAAACAGAAATCACGGGGAAAATCTGCGTTTGCACAGACCTCTCGGAGTCCTTTGGGATGTCAATGCATCTCTATTGCGCTTTAATGTTGCTCCTGCAGCAATTAAACGTATTTATACACAGGATTGTTACTACGATTATCGGGCTCCCATGGCGTTTCTACCGCATCCATTAGCGTTGCCACCGCCACGGTGTTGCTAGTGGTCAGCCAGCACACAATGATGAGCATGGTTGTCAAGATGAGCGAAGTAGCAACTGGTGATTGGTGCATGATTGTCTTCGTTTTATACCCAGTCGGAAAGAACGTCTTATGCACTTAGTCAGCTCATTGTGCATGCCGTAAACGCCAAGTGACAACTCCTAGCGGGAGCGCAGTCAGTCATAATTAGAACTCCGTGGGAACGCATTAGCACTTCGCAGGACCTCTCTATGGGGCGCCGTTTTAGTATTTATTCACTATTGTATGATATCAAAAATTCGTTTTTTGGAATCAGAAATTCTATTTTTTATATCAGGAAAAAGAGGTGAATTTTTATATCAGAAATTCGATTTCTTGAAATCAAAAAATGAATTTTTGATATCAAAAGAGAATTTTTGAAATCAGAAATTCAATTTTTATGATATCAGAAAATCATTTTCTGTTATCCAAAAATATGTAGTATCATTTGATATAAAAAAAAAATGAATTTCTGATAAAAAAAATACTACATATTTTTTATATCAGAAACCTATTTTCCGATGTCAAAAAATGATTTTCTGGTATTAAAAAATGATTTTCTAATATCAAAAATTCTGTCGGTTAACAGTGTATGGATTGTACCTTCATGAATACCCAGGCAAATTTATGGGTAGACAGGAATCTCTTTCGGTTGAATATTTCTGTATGAGTTTTAAAATGATTTCAGTTTTGTTTTATATAACTCTCATAAATCACATAAAACTATCTATCAATTTGCATATTTAATACCGAAATTAATTTTAATTTCATTAGAAAAATGTAAGGCTTCATATATCGCTGGTGTAGGTGCATTTATTAACAAATTCATCGATATCGCTGATAAAACAAACATTTTCATTTCCCCCTAATTTTAATTAGATATATTTATCATCCATTTATCATCCATTCATTTATTTATTTTCAAAGTTTTTTAAACACCAACCGCTTTCACCTTTAAGACAAAACATCGCTTTCCCGAGAAGGAGCAGACACCACCGACAGTTGCTGACGAAACATTAAAACCCATACAAATTTAAAAAGATATATCTTAATACTTAGGTACAAAAAAGCACGATGAAAATAAACATTATTTAAATTTATCAATGAAAATAGGTACACGAGAATATATATACTATTTGACATCATCAGAGACATATATAACATATAACACATATGTCTTTGACATCATCATCAGTTGTATTGAATACGCATAGAATACTATTATACAGTCAGACTGTCGAGAATGAAAACATGTCACTAGACTAAGTAATTAACCTTGTCTTTTGACTTCCAGATACCTAAATACCTATCATTACCAAAATATAAATTTATCCTTGGTCAAAAAGATCAATCAAAATCACTTCTCTATT
>BROG01000941.1:105000-208538 GCA_030159075.1 Atrina japonica | reverse complement strand
GTTTGTCCATTTTTACCAAATTTGCACTTATATTCTGGACACTCTGAATATTCATACCTTGGTATCTGAGACTTTTTATATTTAATAAAGTGGATTTAAAATTATTGTACATATATGATCTTTACAGAAGTGCAATCTGAACTGAATATGACAAAACATGTAGTTTATAAAAGAATAGACAAGCTATCACTTGATTTTGTTTGTCCTGTTTTATTAATTAATTATTTTTTTTCAAAGCTATAAATTTAGTTTATGTTTATAATATTAATAACCACTAGGTTGTTGGACAGTTTGAGTCCCCGAGGTATACACAAACACTATACCTGGTATTTCGGTATCAGCTAATAATCTTAAAAAGACTGTTAGCGCCATTTAAATTCTAAATACTCCAAACACTAAGATAATCATGTGTGCGGTGAGATATATTATTTGGCCTTGTATGATACCACCTTCTCATTTTAAATTGGAGCACACCTGGTGAGGTCTGTTTGGCAGAAACGATCATCTTGAACATTTGTTTGTTTTGTTTTTTTAAAACTCTAACTTTGGAATTATGTTTATTATATTTGTAGTTATTTTTCGTCCCGCTAAACATCTCCTTTTATATGGAGAGGTTTCGAGCTTCAAATGCAGTGCCGCACATTTTGATGCATACTGTCTAGACCTATTGTTTATAATTTGTTTTAAAATGAGCTATGTCGCCGTGACAAGGTCTCACTCGAAGACGTGACTTTCATTCCTTATGCAAAGTTCTTGGCGAAAGAATATTCATTACTTTTTAAGGTAAAGGTGCTATTTTGGGGTTACGAATCAAATGTTCTATCATGAACCAAAAATAACAAGATTTGTGAGTGAGGTAAATACCAAATATATAAAATGACGGCACGTCACTGTACACCTAATTTTTAGCAGTATTAGATTTAGATGTACAAGTGCTGTCAATTCTACACAAAATGTCATTAAAGTCTTTAAAGTTATGACACAAATCATTGTGTAGATCACAGAACACGTATTGCGTTATCTATAATTATAGAAAAATGTGATAAATGTATGTACAGGTATGATGTAATTGAATGAAGAAAGAAAGAAAGTTACATACTCATTTATTGTTATAGTTTGTTAGAATAAAAATGTAAAACGATTATAGTGGGAAATGATGTGCCTCCCGAACATGATTGTTTTTAGAATTTCTTTTTGTTTGTATATGAAAACAAACTAAATTGAAAAGAAATCTCGGAAATATTTGACAAAAATATTAATCGATACGCTTTTTTGTAATGTAAGTACATTTAATATCGGTATTTATTGGACATGTTTAGTATATTGACAATTTGGCTTCAACACTATATATATACTTCAATGTAGTATGCTTTTATGCAGGTACATCAAAGTATTAAATATGTGAAATTTGAACTAACAAAAAACATTTCAAACATCGTTGTTAACAGTGTTTGTACAAAATTTCAAAGCAGTAAAACGATCTTCAGATTAATGAAATCTGTAAACAAAACACAGTATCTACATAGACCAGCTATACTTAGTCGGTATAATTGCAATGGAATTCAGACACCATTAAAACAATTATTTTATTCCAGAGAGTTTGAATCGTGCAATAACATTTTCTCACATAAATCATAGATATTGAATTCCCCAAAATTGCTGAAAGTTTGCTCTATTGTTATATCTGTTATTATAGCTGTGATGTTACATAAAGCTTCTTGTCTGATCATACAAGTATTCAGTAAAATGAATAACATAGTTCAAACAAGGTACTGCCGCTTTATAAATGGGAATACTCGGTAATTGTCGCACTAACAAACGACTAAGAAAAGCCGGTCAAAATGTTGAAATATTTTGACAAATGTTTGAAGAGAATACTATTCTTGTCAACTCCTTGCTGATACTGATTTAGCTTGTTTAATATTCAAAATATAACTACAACAATGCAATACAGGGTTCGAAAAATTGGTAAAAATGCACGCGCCCTTTGGGCGAGTGATTACATGATTTCCACTCGCCCTAACTGATTTTGCACTCGCCAAACTATGAAATCATAGTATTTCAAAGTGGATGTGTTAAGAGTGTATAAATCTTTTTCAAAGTAAATAGATCTTACATGTATATGACTTACCAGATTAGATACTCTTTAATTGACAAATTGTCTTTTTTTCTAATCAAGTTCATATTACAAAGGAAAAACCACAAGTTTTTGTATGCTCTTATTTTAACTTTTTAGAATTCAAATTCTCGACTGAAATTTTGGTTGGCCGCCAAGAAAATCTGGTTGCCCCCAAAGAAAATAATATTTTATTTAATTTTGTGTTTTTTTAATTTATTGTTATTTCAACAGATAAATTTTTATACAAAATATACAATGTGCTGTCTCTGATTGATGCATTTACATCTAAATTAACTGTAAATGCATCATTATTATTACAATTATCAATTACTATTATTACTATTTTATGATGTTGCTGCTACCAGGTATGTCTTTAAATAAATGTAAATTACAAAAGAAAGTTTTCACTATTGTTAGATGAAAACAATAGCCATCCATTTCTATGTATTTCATTAAAACTTTTATTTACAGTAACTATTTTTACTTTTATCATTCACTTACATTTATTTAAGAGTTTAAAACTTTTTTGAAACATTGTATAGTGTTGTGATTATTTGACCAAATCCTAAAATTTAGGTCCGTCCAGTATTGCTTCTTTTATTTACACACATCCAACTTCCACTTCTTCCACAAACTGCAAGGATTAGCAGTCAATACACGATGTGTTCTATGACATTTTCGGCCATGAGGTAAAGACTAACGTGTTTAATTGTCAATAAAATAATTATTCAAGCTTTTGTTTGTTTTTTGTAATGTATTTTCAACTTGAAATAGAAGGAAATGATCACTTTCGAAACTTAAAAGGGAATATGGATTTTCAGTACGGCGTCAGTAGGCCTACTCGCCAAACCGGCGAGTTCATTGTCAAAATTTACTCGCCCAAAACGATTTCTTATTCGCCAATGCGAGCGGGCGAGTGAATTTTTCGAACCCTGCAATAGAATTGAAAATGGCCATTTATTAACATATATGACATCAAATAAATGTGAAAAATGAATACGATGCAAAAATCAGACTACATAAAAATCAAAGGATTTAATATGTAAATATAAAATATAGAGATATGAAAAGTTCAAAGTACATAACATTATCTAATCATACAAAGCAATGACTTTAAATATATTACATAAATATATATCTCTCTCTGTCTGTCTGTCTGTCTGTCTGTCTGTCTCTCTCTCTGTCTCTCTCTCTCTCTCTTTCTCTCTATTTCTCTCTCATGACATTGTATTTTAATATTTGTCATAGACGTCAATCTTAAAATTGTTTTTGTAGTGTAAAACATTGTTGTTTTAATAATGTATCTGTATTAGTAAATAAAGTGGCCCCCGTGCTCAAATGGGGTTTTGAAGAATTATCTCGTCCTATATATTTGACCTAAGAGCATTAATATTTATAAACTTAAAATTTTTGTTAGCTGTAGCATATCAAATCAGCGTTTACTGTCTGAGAGAAAGTCGTGTTCTTTGAGTTTTTTGCTGTTCATAGTAGTAACGACACACAAGGGACAACATGTTTTGTTTAGTTACGATGTAAAAGTAAAATAAAGGCATTTTTTCCTTTAATGCAAATATTCAATTTATTTTTTCAGTTTTCCCAGTAAAGAAAACATTTGTGCTTTACGTAAAGAAATATATGAATATGGAACTGGTGGCGAACATTCAGAGTGCCAAAGATACATACTGGTATAGACTACTTATAGAAAAATCTTGATATTCTTGTTTTGTATTAACAGCAATTAAAATTTAAAGGGGCATTAATTTTGTTTATCACAAAAATAATGGATAAAAATATTTCAATTTGTTTTAACTTTTACTGCTTCAACTTGATGTACAATAGCAAAAAAGAGCTGTACACAGGCATAAGAAATCTTACTTCCTATACACTTTGTGAAGATAAGGTTAGGATCAGTATGGTATTCATATACAAATAGTAAGGTAGGATTAATCAACTGCTATTGAAAATGTGACAAACATGGGTTTTAAAGCATTTTCAAAAATATATAGGAATTTAACAATTGTTATGCCTGTGTATATCTCTTTTTGTTATTATATATCAATCTAAGTAGTAAAAAGGAAAAAACAAATTTTTGAAAAAAAAACAACAACAAATCAATGCTACTTTCAATTTCAGTGAAATTAAAGGTGATAAAATCAATACTGAACGTTGCAGTTGCTGTCTGTTTATGTTGATAAATATACAAAATTATTTAATGTGCTTGATACTGATATCAGAACACTAAGATATATATTATAAACAATTGATTTTGACTCAATATTCATTGACTGTTACCAACCACTCTATCTGCCCATCAAAACATTCGATTCGATTCATTCATTTATTCAAATATGGCAAAGTTAGTCACGGAATATTTTTATCTTTAAGAAATGTAATATCATAATTGTGCACCAGAGTGTTTGACCGAATACTTACCTCATATTAAAGATTTAACAATTATAACCTGTGTAGTAGAACAGACTTAAACATCCAGAATAATTGATAACTTACGTCCCTTAATTATCCTCGACAATTAAGAGTTGGAATATTCTCAACAGCGATATAAGACACACCCCTTTGCATATTCATTTAAAAATATATTGAAATTTAAAGGGGCACTAGCTGAGTTTTTAAAAAAAAAAAATTTTTTTTTTTTTTTTTTTACTACTTAGATTTATATAAAATTATGAAAAAGAGATATACACAGAATTTCTTTGCATAATCATTCTTAAATTCCTATGTATTTTGTGAAAACTGCTTGAGAAACCCAAGTTTGACACTTTTTTAACTCAACCTTACTATTTGTATATGAATACCACACTGGACCTGACTTTTTTCCATAAAGTATATCTAAATATACCCACGAAATATAAGATTTTTAAAGCCTGTTATAGCTTTTATTTGTAGGACAAGAAGCAAAGAAATTAAATATATTTTTGTAAACACAGCTAATGCCCCTTTAAAAGTGATAATTTTCCAAGTTGTGATGAGAATGAAAATTGAATATATTTCAAACGCTAATACGTTGCTTAGTAGAGCTTAAACTTAGATATTTATTCCCACGACTATTGTAACATCACTGAAGATACCTTTCATTTCTTAACTGTGGACTCAAGGGGGATGCGAACGGTTAACAGGGGATGCTTCATCCATAGCACCTGATCCCACCTCTAGATTTCCAGAGGTCCGTGTCTGTCCAGTTTTAACCAGATTTGTCTATATATCCTGAACGTCCTGAAGATGTATGATTTGGTATCTGAAATTTTTATATTTGTTGAATATTCAAATACCATCAACAAGGACTACGGTTCATTCATAAAATTATCAAGATTCATTCCATTAACTGTAGAAAAAAGTTTTTCGGATGTTTTTGTAAATAAAATGAATTAAGAAATGATTATTGCTACTCAATTTACATCAATAGCTCAATAATAATAATCACTGCATATATATTTACATACTCTCTTTCTATTA
This sequence comes from Atrina japonica, assembly GCA_030159075.1. Lineage (NCBI taxonomy): Eukaryota > Metazoa > Mollusca > Bivalvia > Pterioida > Pinnidae > Atrina > Atrina japonica. Next base: position 202,948 of record BROG01000941.1, on the reverse strand, counting down.
CTACTTCTCACCATCGAAGTTTGTATTTTCCATAGATCCAATCATATATATATATTTGTATAGACATCTTCATTTATAACATTGTTATACTTTCCATTACGTTAAACGTAAATAGAATATGTCTAAACTAAATGGGCATAAATCGATAAGAATCTCAAATACCGGTAATTTGCAAATGTTTTATTCGATTTAATGTGCATGAAAAGCATTTTGACACAGTAAAAATCTACAAATAGGAAATGCATTCGATAGAAGTATTAAGTAACCATGACAAATAAAGGTAAATGCAGTGCTGTAATCATTCAATGTTGATAGAAGTTTAATGTTAAATGTTGATTTTGTCCTTGTCTAGTGGAACTTTTGCATTTTTGACACAATTGGAATTTACCGTATTATTAGTAACGAAATTGTTATATTTTAACACGATTCTAAACAAATTACATATATATTGATGATCGAGACATTACCCCTTCGTGCTTTATCAAACTGTCATGGACAGTATCCGATTCCTTTTTAAATTCCTATCGTGCTACAGAGTAAATACACTTATGATAGCCCAAGGGAGTTTGGTTATTGGACCAAATCACTCCGTTCACTGCCCAGATAGTAAGCAATAATTATTAGATACAAGATGCATTGAAACTAAATTCAATTTACAGGGCAGTGCAATTGCATGTCAAAATGGTGGAACCTATTTCAGAAGTTTCTCCAGCTGTGTCTGTCCGTCAAATGTTTATGGCGATTTTTGTGAAAATATCAACCAAGGTATGACGATATTATTACATTTTATGATTCTGATATTGAACAAAGTTTAGCATAATCCTAGAACTCATCATTCTTTAAATAAAAGCATAATATAATGATATGTTTTGTGAAAAAGTGTATGTATGCTTCACTGGCATTTAGGGGTTACCATGTTACTGTTTTACAAAAACTGACAGGGTATCGGTCATTCCCCTGACAGAAATGAAATGACATTTCTGTCAGGTTAATCGCCGATACCCTTTCAGTATTTTATAAAACAGTCACATGGTAACCCTATTCTACTGCCTGCACATTGTAAATTAGCATTTTAATGATAGAAACGACATGAGACGTTGACTTATGCTGGCTCCTACCTTTATCTATGACCTGTTCAGTAAACTCACGCTCTTACAAATTGTTACTGATTTATCATATAAATTTGTTTATTTCGATACAGACTTAGTGATACGATATATTTTCTGTTTCTTATTTTAAAAAGGCACTCTAGACAGTGAAAAAAATGTTTCGATATACTTTGTATTACAAAATATGTAAACAGTAAAGTTCTGCAAGTGTAACGAGGTCGGTTTGTCGATCTTTGTGGAAGTCGTATATAAAACTAACAGTGATACGTGAATCCCCTGCGAATTTTCAAAGTCACTGATCAATGAAATAATGCGAAGCCAACAGAGTACATTATAATAAATCTTTTATTAAATGTTCTGCAAGATTTGACAGGTAAAGTTTAAAAAGAGACAAAATTAGAATTATTTGAAATTTGAAAGATATGGTCTCTGCAGCAGGAGATGAAGTTTAAGATGTAAAATATCAAAATCATGAAGGATTTTGTCTTGAGCAAAATATAGATAAATCTGGACAGCTACATTTTGACGATATTTTTTCATTGCAATTATCTAATTCGTAGAATTATGCTTTCTATGAAACAAATAAAGTGTTTCGTATTGTCCCAATGTTAACATTACAGATAATATATTGCAGGGATCATGAAAAGTGTGGAAGTACAATGAATTGTTTAAAACATTTTGACACACTGTATATTTTGAAATTTTCAGTTTTACTCTTTTCTTTAAAATGATTATATGTTTTTCGCTGTGCATATCAATTTTTAATTTTTTTTAATTTTGAATAGTCACACTCAACAATTTTCCGGTTATATGGCGGCGGCCTACTTTTAATGCTGGGTAGTGAACCCCAATACAATGTACCCGGGGATATACCACTGGCCTTCTGCAGGTAACCTGGCAAACGTTCCCACAAAAATCAATTTAGGGTCCAGACGGGCTCGAACCTGCACTGACAAGTGAGAGACTTCATGGTGCAAAGCGCGATATCAAACACAACGATATAGATGATAACGTGTACCAAACGATGATTTTATAGATGATAACGTGTACCAAACGATGATTTTATAGATGATAACGTGTACCAAACGATGACTTTATAAATAATAACGTGTACCAAACGATGACTTTATAAATGAAAATGTGTACCAAACTATAACGTCATAGATGATAACGTGTACCAAACGATGACTTTATAGATGATAACGTGTACCAAACGATGATTTTATAGATGATAACGTGTACCAAACGTTAAATTATAGATGATAACGTGTACCAAACGATAACATTATAGACGATAACGTGTATCACACGATTACGTTAGAGATGATTACGTGTACCAAACGATAACATTATAGATGGTAAGGTGTCCCAAACGATAACATTATAGTTGGTCATGTGTACCAAACGATAACATCATAGATGATTACGTGTACCAAACGATAACATTATAGGTGGTAAGGTGTACCAAACGATAACATTATAGGTGGTAAGGTGTACCAAACGATAACATTAAAAAAGGTAAGGTGTACCAAATAATAATTATATAGATGATAATGTGTACTAAACGATAACATTATAGATGGTAAGGTGTACCAAACAATAACATTATAGGTGAAAAGGTGTACCAAACTGTAACATCATAGACGATAAGGTTACCAAACGATAACATTACAGATGGTAATGTGTACCAAATGATAACATTATAGACGATTACATGTACGAAACGATAACATTATAGATGATAACGTGTACCAAACGATAACATTATAGATGAAAAGGTGCACCAAACGATAACATTATAGATGATAACGTGTACCAGACGATTGAATTATAGATGATTAGGTGTACCAGACGATAAAATAATAGATGATTACGTGTACCAAACGATAACATTATAGATGATAACGTGTACTAAACGATGACATTGAATTTTCAGATTGTCAATTAATCAAAAACACATACGGATCACCTACCGGAGTATATAATCTAACAATTAATGGAATATCATTTCAAACACGTTGTGATATGGACACGGATGGTGGAGGATGGACGGTAAGTGTAATGTGTTGCAACAATTAATATAATACACTTTTTGGCACTTTATAAAAATCACAGATACCAAAGTATAAATCTTCGGGATTTACATGATACTATATACAAATTCGGTAAATACTGGACAAACACGGACCTTTGTAAAACCAGATTTGCCAGGTGCTATTGAGGAGCAAGCATACCCTGTTGACCGGTCACAAAGACAAAGTCATATGAAATAAGCGAACGTATAAAGTGTAAGATGAAGATCTGAAAGTTCATACCATTAATACAATTAGACTTTTTTATAACCATATGAAAACAAAAACACTATGCATTAGGTAGGTTCATTTGGTTGATCTTCCATCAATTATTAGCTGAACATTCCTATAATTACTATAATTAATTTAAATTACTTGGTTTATGAATCTATGGTGAAACACAATATGCTTAATGAAATAGACAGGAAATACAGAAAGTAACTTTGATGATTTTGTAAGAGTTCTTGGTCTTATGAATAAATTTGAATTTTCTGTCAAAAGATTAATTCTCTTGCAAATGACAACCGACGATCATAATGTGCCCTATTGGAATCAAAGGTCGAATGTATTGATTTACTGGTGTATCTATGAGCTGTAAGATTAGGTATCAGATAAAACAGGAAAGTAATTGAAAATGGCCAAACCTGGGGGTTCTCCAGGAATTTTCACAAAATATATAGGAATGTAAGAATTTTGCCTTTTGCTATAGTATGTCAATGTAAAAATCTCAGATACCAAACTATAAATCTCTAAGGTGTCCAAGATACAGATACATATCTGGTAAAAACTAGACAAACACTGACCACTGGAAATCAAGAGGTGGGATCAGGTGTTATGGAGGAGTAAGCATCCCCTTTTGACCGATCACACTCGCTGTGATTCCACAGTCAAATCCAAATTAAGTACGTGCAGAAAGATTCTTGTCATAATTGGTACAGATGTCTAACAACCACAACATCGTAATTTTTTCACATTTAAGTAGCAATATGCTACAATCACACGCATATGGAGTTTATATTTCACAAATGATCTGATATGCCAGGCATGTCCAACATATGAACATTTTATATACAGAGGTAACTATTCATCGACAAAACTTTGACACAGGAATATCGAAAACCGCCGTCTAGTGTCAATGTTCCGCAAATTTTATGGTCGGTATAATATTCGTGTTGGGATTACTCTGTTTCACTAGGTATATTATGTTGAGTTACCTGTTCGATTGCGATTGTTGAAACATCTGTACCAATTGTGACGATGGCAAGGATTCGTTCCTCACTTATTTCAATTTGATTTGACTGTGGACTCACGGCGGGTGTGACCGGTCAACAATGATGTTTACTTCTCCATGGCACCTGGTTCCACCTCTTGATTTCCAGAGGACCGTGTTTGTCTATTTCTTTTACAATATTTGTATCTATATCCTGGACATCCTATAGTTATATTTTGGTATCTAAAAATTTTTTTATTACAAGAAGATCTCCAGGTACAAAAATCTGACTCAGTTATGCACTACATTTCTATAAGATAGTAACCCTACGACATAAAACTATGTTATGACAACAAAGCGCATGTAGCATGTGGACATAGATATTCCGATCTGGCAAAAGTTTACTTTTGTCAGTAAAAAAGAAATACAACACACAATCGCATACACGAGTTAATCAATCTTTTTTAAGTTCTCCACGTCAGGTAATGTGAGTTCAAAGAAATCTATTTTAACTCATTAATGTAATTTTTGCGCAAGTAGACCAGGTTTTCGCGGATCAACAAGTTTGTTTCTCGAGAATAACTAGGTTTAACTCATTTTTGTAATTTTTTGGCAGTTGTTACTTTTTTTAGTTCAAACCTAGATTCTTCCACTTCAAGCAAGTAACGAGAAAAACTAGGTTTAACTGGTAAAAACTAGGTTTAACTCTTTAATATGATTTTAACGTTCCAATTTGTAATAATTAGAGAAAAACTAAGTTTAACCAGGAAGAATAGGTTTAAATCATTAAAAATAATGTTCGACATGGATTTTATACTCTGCATTGTTTGTAATCGGAATATCTAAGGACAATAAAAAGTAACCAATAGGAATAAATAAATCATCTTATATTGTAGGTTTTACAGCGTCGCTTTGACGGATCCGTAAACTTCTACAGATCATGGGTGGATTATGAAAACGGATTTGGTTCACCAAACGGAGAATTTTGGCTCGGTGAATATCTGATTAATATATACTATACGCATATTTGCATCATTAATTCTCATTTCAAATAGTCCTATACCAAAATCGTTATGAAACCAACATAATTTGTTCATCGTTGTATTGTTATCATTGCTGTCGGTTATTATCGTTGTAATAGCATTATTTTTTTTTTGATTGCCCAAACAAGCACGAGAATTATTAGGTAAATTATATACAAAACACACATACCAAAGTATTAACCGTTAGGTTGTAAAATACACAAAATACAAATCTGATGAACATTGAACAAAACAGAGATCCCGTGAAGATCCAGGGGCGGCATCAGGTACAACGGAGGAGAAGTCACACCCGATGTAAGTAATAAATGATCGTCACAATCATACAAGTACCACAGATACCAAATTATTAATAATAGTTACTTTTATCTAACAATAGACACAAGAATAATATCTACAAATTCTGACGTCAGTCATATCCGTTATATAAATGGTTCCTTTTATAGCTTTTTATGTAGAACTCGTACTACTGTCATATCTGTATCTTTTTTTATTTGTTGTTCATAGTATTTTGTTTTTCTTGGTTATATTGTTCATTTGTTTTATTTTTTATTATTTTCTCCTGCTTTTATATTTTTGTGCGTGTTTTTCTTATTTGGTGGTTTTATCATTTTTTCTCTTTTTTTTCTTTTTTTCTCTTTTTTTTTTCTTTTTTTTTGTTGCTTTACCACTATTTGCTTAAATTGTTGATCATTGTTGATAAGTGTTGTTCACTGCAAAATGATTTATATTACAGGGAATAAATACATACACGCTTTAACGTCCTCAGACACATACAAGATCAGAATAGATATGGAGAATTCCAACGGCATTTGGAAGTTCGCAGAGTACAATCTGTTTCGTATTTCAGATGCACAAAATAAATATCGACTGACACTTGGCATTTATTCAAAAGGCACTGCAGGTAAATATTTACATATTACTTCAGACTATGAAATATTTTGGACAAAACGGAAAACGTCATCAGCAGACATTTTAGTTTCATAGCCATAATCATATTTGAATGTATTAACCTTTTTCACTTAACTTTTTAACGGCAAAACAATTTTCATTTTGCTGTCCACAGTAAAAGGACCGTAGTAAAGTGAAAAAAGTAGTTTTGTTTTTCGTTTAAATGATCTATCAATAAAGCGCATCTCTCTCTCTCTCTCTCTCTCTCTCTCTCTCTCTCTCTCTCTCTCTCTCTCTCTCTCTCTCTCTCTCTCTCTCTCTCTCAAAAATTCCCGAATTTAATTTCCTGTGCCTTGCCAAACCTAAAAATACAAAGAACGAAGTTATTTCTTATCTCTATGCCAATTGTCTATATTTTTTTATTTATAATTAAGTTTATTTTCATTTATGTGTTTTAATGACTTAATTACAGGGGACAGTTTAAGCTGGCAAAATGGAAGACATTTTACGACGTTAGATGCTGACAACGATTTATTAACATCCGCCAGTAGTTATGGAGATGCTAACTGTGCTATAGCTTTTACTGGTGCCTGGTGGTACAAGTCTTGTCATAACAGTAATTTAAATGGACAATATGGAAATATAAGTTTTGGGAAAGGATTGAACTGGAATACATTTACCGGATATTACAATTCCTTGACAAAAACGGAGATGAAAATAAGAAAGGTTTGAACGTGCAACATGACTATAGCAACACTCATTTGTTAATATTTTTATTGATCATTAAAATAAAGGTTTAGAAATAAAAAATAATATTTGTATGAACGATTGAAAAAAATTAAAAATTATAATGACTTTCATTTGCAGTTCCACACATAAAATTTACTGCGGAAATTCATAATTCATGTTTAGTCATACTATAATCTGTACCTACTAATATAGACACAGTGAGGATCAGTGTAACATAAAAAGGGGATCCAGCTATCCCATCGTAAAATTATACGGGTTACAATAGTAAAACATGCAAATATTCATCTAGAAAGGAACTTACTCTACCTTAGTAAAGTGGTCCATATTTTTAAAAAAAAATGAAGAGGTTATTAAAAAGAGATATCGTAAATTCCGGTGAAACTCGCATACCGTAAATTGAATGTATTTCGATCTTTTCTTTTCTTTTTATATATTTCTATCTTTCCTTTTCATTTTATGTATTCTATCTTTCTTTTTCATTTTATGTTTCTTCGTTTCGTTTTAGTTTCGTTCTGTTTCGTAGTTAGATACCTACTGTTTGTCATAACATGGTACTCCATGGCGAATGTTTAAGGCATCGCGCTTTAAACCATGAAGCGTTTTATCTGTAGTCAGCAAGAGTTCGGGTAACTCTAAAATTAGTTTACTTGCTGAAGGCCAGTGATCTCGTTCCGGGTACACTGAAACCGGAGTTCAACCCACCAGTAATTACTGGTCTCCACCATATGAATAACACGTCTTTGAAGATGATGTTACACACCTTTCAGACAAAACACCACCGGACATACGCTATGTAACCGTTTGTTTACTGTTGTTTAACGTCCCACTCAAGAATATTTCACTCATATGGAGACGTCACTAAATGCCGATGAAGGGCTTCAAATTTTGGCCTATGCTCGGCACTTTCGGCCTTTGAGCAGTGAGGGTTCTTTCACAAAACACCAACGGACATATGCTATGTAACTGTTTGTTTGTTTATTTGTTTATTGTTGTTTAACATCCCACTCACGAATTTTTCACTTATATGGAGACGTCACCAAATGCTGATGAAGGGTTTCACATTTTGGCCTATGCTCGGCACGTACGGTCATTAAGCAGTGAGGGTTCTTTAACGTGTCGACAGCTACTATGACACGGGATCTGGGTGTTTACTGTCTCATCGGAAGGATAGGAAACCAACCTGCCTCACGATCAAGAGTCGACTGAGCCAGGTCGGCTCTGCTATGTTACTAACATCTTTAGTTATAAATCAAACATACATATATGTATAGCATAAGCCATTGAATTTTAAAATATCGGACAGGATCAGTTGGGAAGTCCAGCTATAATGTCAAACTTTCGAAGTATGTTTCTTTTCGTTGAGTTTTCGATCTCATACAAACAACTGGAAATATATTTTTCATGGGCTTTAAAGTATCCTTGTTTTGTGTTTGTTTATTTCTTTGTTGATTGTGGTAAGTTTTGTAGTTCTAAAACGACAGACTGTGATCCAACATTTTTAATTTGCTCATGCGCTTTTTCACAAACAGGTTTATCCATTTTTAATTTATTAATCAAAAATTTAAGGAAACCGTAATCTGTTTAAAATCTGTAACACCACTGCAGACGAAAACTCCCGCACTGGCTGTATAACTTACTGGATTATGTAGTGGTTTTCTTATTTTTCTATGATCTTTTCTAGCATTGAATATTTGGTTCAATTGAAACATTTGAATACCTCTCATATAAAAATCAGATATATATTTTGATTGCAAAGACAATGTCTCTATGTATTTTGGTTTTTAATTCAATTATTCTGATCGAAGTTATATCGTTTAGCATTAATTGAAGAATAGCAAACAAGTTTATCTATCATTTCAAAAATATCAAATTATCTTCCCGACGATTATCCTTGATAAGAACGTAGTATCAATATTTAGTCAGACTCTGAACATAATAAAGGGCTGATACAGTTTAAGATTTCATTTCCAAAGAATTCTCCTTATATTGAAAATAACAATAACAACACCTACGAACAAACTAAATGAATGCAATGCTATTTATACATTTGTTCTGTTTTATTTTGCTAAACCATTTGTGAAAATTAAATTTTGAATAAAGCAAAATACTTCACGTTGATGTTTTTTTTTAATCATGAGATATTAGCTACAGTGCTTTAAATTTGTGTAATTACCTAAAGATATAAAACTTCATTAAAATGAGAAGTAATTTCGCAACAAAGAAGTTTCACTTAATTAAACATTGAGTGACTTGTTCAGTAGCAGTTGTTCAAGTGCCTTTACCGGTTGTGACGGGAAATTGTTCCTTACTTATTTCATTTAAATTTAATTGTGGACTCATGGTGGATGTGACCGTTCAGAAGGGGATGCTTACTCCTCCATGGCACCTGATACCACCCATAGATTTCCAGAGGCTAGTGTCTGCCCAGTATTCACCTGATTCGTATATTGCATTCTGGACATCCTGAAGATTAGTATTTCGGTATCTGTAATTTTTATTTTTTTGTAGTATAAATGTATCTATGTTTGCATATTGTCTTGTGGTCATCCAAAGAATTTAAGTACATCTACATATCTATAAATTGTCCTGTGGTTTTTCTAACATGTGGCATAAAGGTATGTATGTTTACTTTGCGTACTGGTCTTGCAGAGGAGTGCCATTAATGTATCTATGTTCCTATTTTACCTTGTGTTCTTCCCTAGGGGTGCCTTTAATGTATTTATGTTTTTGTTTTGCCTTGCAGTCTTCCTTACAGGTGCCTTTAATGTCTCTATGTTCGTGTAATGCCTTGCGATCTTCCCTAGAGGTGCCTTCAATGTATTTTTGTTTTTGTTTTGCCTTGTGGTCTTCCTTAGGGGTGCCTTCAATGTATTTATGTTTGTGTATTGCCTTGCGATCTTCCCTAGGGGTGCCTTCAATGAAATTTTGTTTTTGGTTTGCCTTGTGGTCTTCCTTAGGGGTTCATTCAATGTATTTATGTTTGTGTTTTGCCTTGTTGTCTTCCTTAGGGGTGCCTTTAATGTCTCTATTTTCGTGTATTGCCTTGCGATCATCCCTAGGGGTGCCTTCAATGTATTTTTGTTTTTGTTTTGCCTTGTGGTCTTCCTTAGGGGTGCCTTCAATGTATTTATGTTTGTGTTTTGGCTTGCGGTCTTCCTTAAGCTCGCTTGAACCTTACCTGACTTTTTGTGAGAAAGATTGCCAGTTAACTTGCGGATGATCGGTGGTCTTTTCCTGGTCAGTGTGTTATCAGCTTCTTTCCTCTACCATTAAAAACTTACCACTACCATAACAAAAAAATTAGGTGGCCGTAAATCTTCTAAATTCAAAATTCTATAGCCATTGTGACTTAGCAGCTGTGCCTCACTCCCCACCTCGGACCCGGGGTATCCACATGCATCGGACCAGAGCCACAAGACACAGAGGAACCGGTCGATGATCTACCAGAAGGCCCCTCGCATCCGGGAGCCGAGGGCCGACCAACCCAGAAAGAAGAGGACGATTAACCGGCTAACGCCACAACCAGATCCTCAGCTCAAGCCTACTCCGTAGGGGCGAGCACAAGAAGCCTCTTCGGAGCTACAGGGGTAGCACCGGCGTGTGGCAAGGGCTTTGAGTAGTCACGCCGCACGTTAAATCAACTTCGATTGATTGACCACCATAACATAAAGATTGTTGAGTATGGCCCAAAACACTATTCAAAATCAAAATAAAAAAAGAAAACACTGGCTAGAAAAATCAACATGCCAATAATAATATATTTGAATTTTATCTCGTGCTTTCCCCAATAAACGATTTCAACGAAAGTATTGAAAGAATAAATCAAGAATATACAAGAAAAATGTCATTTTTCGACTTATTTCAAAGCAAAATACTACAGCTATTTTATTTGCATTAAAACTCTATTAAATCATTGATAATTAAATATGTAGTTGATACCTTACATGAAACATACTTATTCTTTAGAAGCTTAGGTGAATACTCATAAGAAACAGAACAATTTTCCGATAATAAATCGTCACTTACACATCACTGTAGATGTACAATCCTACATATTTTTCACAATTATATATTATATAAATAGAAAAAAAATGTAATAGTGTGTGTTCATCAAAATCATAAGTAGAAAACACCAATTACTAACATTCAGGGTTTCAAGGAGTCAAGGACATGTATACAATTCTGGTGAACATTGAAAAACACGACCCTCTGGAAATCAAGAGAAGGGACAAGATGTCATGGAGGAATATACATCTCCTGTTGACCGGTCACAACCATCGCCCACAATCAAATTAATTAATTAAATAATACAATTAATGAGAATAGACGACTCAACAATCGCTATTTAACAGGTAACTCTATATTCCAGTTAGTGAAACATAATAATAGCAAACAAGTAAGTTATACCGACCATAAAGCTTGTGAAACGTTGACATCAAATCTAAAATTGTTTTGTTAATCGAAATCAAAGGTATAATACACGTTTTATAAAGTAAATGCTTGATATCGTGCACGTTGTGATAACGGGTGTGACATGCCAGTGTCGCTATCTGTCCACACCCAGTACTGTGATAACGGGTGTGACATGGCAGTGTCGCTATCTGTCCACACCCAGTACTGTGATAACGGGTGTGACATGGCAGTGTCGCTATCTGTCCACACCCAGTACTGTGATAACGGGTGTGACATGCCAGTGTCGCTATCTGTGCACACCCAGTACTGTGATAACGGGTGTGACATGCCAGTGTCGCTATCTGTCCACACCCAGTACTGTGATAACGGGTGTGACATGCCAGTGTCGCTATCTGTCCACACCCAGTACTGTGATAACGGGTGTGACATGCCACTGTCGCTATCTGTGCACACCCAGTACTGTGATAACGGGTGTGACATGCAAGTGTCGCTATCTGTCCACACCCAGTACTGTGATAACGGGTGGCACATGGCAGTGTCGCTATCTGTGCACACCCAGTACTGTGATAACGGGTGTGACATGCCAGTGTCGCTATCTGTCCACACCCAGTACTATTATGGTAACGTGTTTGACATAGTGCCAGTGTCGCTATCTGTGCACACCCAGTACTGTGATAACGGGTGTGACATGCCAGTGTCGCTATATGTGCACACCCAGTACTGTGATAACGGGTGTGACATGACAGTGTCACTATATGTGCACACCCAGTACTGTGATAACGGGTGTGACATGCCAGTGTCGCTATCTGTCCACACCCAGTACTATTATGGTAACGTGTTTGACATAGTGCCAGTGTCGCTATCTGTGCACACCCAGTACTGTGATAACGGGTGTGACATGCCAGTGTCGCTATCTGTGCACACCCAGTACTGTGATAACGGGTGTGACATGCCAGTGTCGCTATCTGTGGACACCTAGTACTATTACGGTAACGTGTTTGACATAGTGCCAGTTTCCCTAGCTGTGTTGGATCTTGGTGGAAGTACTGGAAATACTTGGTCAAATTCTGATATTTTACTTACTAGTTTTGTCCTTTATATTTACATGGCTACCATTGTGGTACTTTTGTCTGTTGTATAAGTGTACATTTATACACGTTTATACACCGCCATTCCGTTTATCATATAGTGTGTTTGTGTCACTAGTGATATCGTGATATTTCGGTTAGTTTATTGACTTGGTCTAATGATACAGATGATCTCATTTTGTATAGTCACGACGGCTCTGATACTGAAAATGACGAAATGATGATGATGAAAATAATGACGAATATCGATGACGACGGAGCTTTGATGCGTGTGTTTGTTTGCCAAAATGGTGCTTTTCGCCACACAATTCTTATGTAGGCGGTCAGTTTTCAATGGCGGAGGTGTTAACCCGTTTATAACATACCCTAGACTTCTGCAAATGAAATGACAAATTGTCTCCATCCGGACTCGAACCCGCCATGATAAGGAGTGAGAGGCTTATGTTTGAAAGCACGATATATTTACCACTCAAACAAGAATTCAGCCCTGTATATTTGATGGCATTATTCTACATTGGTAGATTTATACCCTATGATACTTCACTTACAAATTGTCTGGAGCAATTTTAACCATTGTCTCTGCTTTGTGTGTGAATATAACGGTTATGTTACTGCTACGTCGTAAGTACCTAATTGTATACATGAGCGTGGTGAAGTAGATGTTGCTAGTCACGTCTACCCGTTATACAAAATAGTTCGCTTAAAATGAAATTATTTGCAAGGGACTTGACATTTGATCCAATGCGTCATTATTCACAGATTCATGTGCGTTCAGAGTTTCTTATTTTTTACATTATTTATGTATTTTACTTTTTGTGGAATCTTTGGTATCTGTACTTTTTACTACTTTCAACAATTAACTGATCTTCCGATCAATATGGGATAGGTCGTAAATAATTTATTCTAATAAAAGATATTTATATTAAGAGGGTCCATACCATTTTCCAGTCTCATAACAGTATTAATCATGCGCATGCACACTTAAGATTGAACCTAACTCATCAACCGCTGAAAAACAATGGACTCTTCTGTAAATCAATGACTTAGACCAGTCCAAGTGTGTCTTTAGCAGTGAATGGGTTAATCTAACACAGTCTGTTCTGATTTTATGTGAAAAGATCATATTTCCTCATAGACAAAAGTTTTTAAATAAAAATACTCCTAATATGAGACATAAGTAGGCAAAATCTTGGAAAGTTAACACTCATTAAAACTGAAAATATTTCGCTTAAAAAGATATTATTTGCAAGGAACTTGACATTTGATCCAAAGCATCTTTATTCACGGATTCATGTGCTTTCAGACGTTCTGCTTTATAAATTTCACTTTTATGGAATCTTTGGTATCTGTACTTTTCATTTTTAACAATTAACTTATCTTCAATATTGGTTGAGTCGTAAATAATTTATTCTAATTAAAGATATTTAGATTAAGAAGGTTCACACCATTTTCCAGTTTCATGATCGTACTGATCATACGCATGCACACTTAAGATTGAACTCAATTAAACACAGCATGCTATTTGGGAAGAGATTATATTTCCTCCTCGAGAAAAGTTAAAAAGAAATGCTCATACTATTAGATATAATTGGAAGCTGGGAAAGATACTGGAATGGTAACACTCATTTTGTAAGTGAAGACCAAGAGTGTCATTAGCACCAGTCATCAGATTTACCTAGTGCTTTTTGGAACTAATATTCCGTTAATAAAACTATATCTTTGATATTGATAAGATATTCAATATACTAATAAGTAACGTATGAGGAAATGAAAAAATATATATATCAAAGTTCAGACCATGTTCTCTTACATCACAAAATCAATATTTGGTTATCACCGAACTAGTATAAAAAGTGGGACAGCTATTAACATCAAAATGTAACTCGGTCACTTGCAATGACCTATATTACGTGATCCGAGTACTGTATAATATGATGTTAGTGTAGCGCTTTAATTTTTGCTGAATATTATCACTTGCATACATCGAAAGAAACTTTTTAGAATATATTTATAGGTAGAGTATATTTGATCACAACACAATACGCAATACGTATTTATTTGGTATTAATTAAGCTGGAATATCCTATTTAAAGGATGTTTACTATTTACAGAATAAAATACAAAGTCAAAGTGAGATGTTCACACGCATGCCCGACCTATTTCAAGCAAAGATTGTATATCAAGGTATGTCCTATACATTTCGTTCTAACACTGGTTGACTTTGACATCTACATTTTTTCAGTTTATTGGTTGCCGGCCAGAATAATTATCAAGTCTTGGGTAAGTGAAACATTTTATTTGATTTATAATATTGTGTAACAGTATCACGCTACGATAAATGAGAAATAAAGGCTCCTATAGTCTTTCTTCTTCTTCTTCTTTTTTTTTGGCTTTTTCAAGTGCAACATGTCTGCCCTGCGAAGCTGTGACCTCATCGAAGGAAATTAATATAGGAAATTAAATTGTAGGAGAGCATCTGTGTTAGCCTTACGATAAAAATTAATAAGGTCATAAGAAAAAGCATTATTTTGTGTTAACAGTGCAGGAAAATAACTTTCAATGACTTTCGGTTTTTTTTTTCCTATATATACAATATAATAATACCCGAAACACCTATAAACACGTCTTTTGGAAAAAATATATACGGAAAAAAGCAAATGCTTCTAACATTTCTCTTTCGTTTTTTGCAAGTAAAATGGCTGCTGTGTCTTGTTAAATCCTCTTAGGGAATAAATAATTGTGATTTGTTAAATTTAAAATGTTTTTGTAAATATTTGTATTCAAACAACAAAACCACTAGCAGAATAGAAACAGACTTTAAAATAGACTATAAGTTTGAGTTTGCTCCTTTAAAACGTGAACGTGCTTTTTATTATTTACTTATATGCTTTTTATTATTTACTTATATGCTTTATTACTTATGTTTGCACTGAAAAATGGCACTATGCCTCGGACAATGGACGTGCCTTACAGTAATATGACATTGTAATAATCTGTATATAGACAAATATAAACTCGTTAATGCTCTCAATTATTTCAAATATCTTATAGTCAAAACTAATGCTTGTAATTTTCAAAGTACAAAAGTATAAATAAGTATGCTTTTATATATAATTTTGTAACCCATATTCAGTTACTATATACAAAATCTCAGATACCAAAGTATAAATCAATAGAATGTCCAGGACATAGATACAAATCCGGTAAAAATTGACAAACACGGACCTCTCCGATCAATTCTACCAATTAATGTATTTCTTTTAATGCAATCTCTTGTTTGCCAAATATATCCATATATAGCAGTATTAATTTTTATGACATCATATGGAGGATATTTCAAAACAGAAGCAGAATAATATAATTTAGACAAAGCTAATGTGTAAACAATACATGTTTTACCAAAAAAAGTTATTTTTCTTTTTTTCATACATGCAACATTTTTCCTAATATTTTTATTTTATCATACCAGTTTTTCTGTAAACAAACATTTGTATCATGACCAATGTATATACCTAAACATTTTGTGTATGAACAAATCTTAATGTAGCAATATTGTCACATATATTCTTTAATGAATCCATTAATAAATATTCTGTTTTCTCTAAATTCAAAGACATGCCTGAAACTGTACCAAATTCCTGAATGGTTTTAACAGCATTTTCTACAGATTGTATATCAGCCAATGGCATGGTAGCATCCTCTGCATGTTGAATGATTTTAACAGCATTTTCTACAGATTGTATATCAGCCAATGGCATGGTAGCATCTTCTGCATGTTGAATTATTTTAATTTCCTTATTCATATTTTCCTTTGTAGAACCAATGATATCTTTACATTCTCTAATTCTAAAAGCTAAAATTCTGCTACCAAAATAAAAATTATTGCAGATGCAGGGCATACTTGTCTAATTCCTTTGTTCATTGAGCATGTTTTAGAAATAAATCCATTATTTTTCATTCTGAAAATTTTGTTTTTATACATTATCTCTATCCACCTGATAAATTTTTCACCAAAATTAAACTTTCCTAATACACTAAAAATAAAATTCCATTCTACTGAGTCAAGAGCTTTTTTGAAGTATAAAAATAATAGTATACCATCTTTATCATGTTCCTCACAAAAAAATCAAATAGAATTCTTACATTATCATGTTCCTCACAAAAATATCAAACTTAATTCTTGCATTAATGCCAATATATCTTCCTCTTATTTTTGCAGATTGGTCTTCATTAACTAATTTGAAATAACAGATTGTAGTCTTCTCGCTAAAACAAAAGCAAGTATGTTGTAGTCACAATTAGTCAAGCTTATTGGTCTAGTTTTTCAATTCTTCTCCTGAACCTTTTTGTGTAAAGGTAAAATTATGGATAATTTTTGTGAAAATGACATTTCCCCAGACTCAAAACTACATTTAAGAGAATCATGATAATGATATTTAATATCGTTCCAGAAAATCTAGTAAAACTCTATAGGAATTCCATCAAAGCCGGGGGACTTGTTATTCTTCATAGATATGGCTTCAGCCCATTCATTTAAAGCAGGAAATGTATCACAGAATATTTTATCTTGCCCTGTGAGTGTTGGAGAAGGTATTCCATCTAAAAAATTATCAATATTATCTTGATCAATATTATTACTCTTGTATAAATTTTTGTAAAAATCACACATATGTTTCAATACATCATTATTTTCATAAATTTCAGAGTCATTTCCCTTTAATTTTGCAATAACATTTGTAGTTTGGTGCTTTTTCTTTAGTTTAAGGAAATATGAATTATTTTTCGCCCCCTTCTCTATCCATCTGGCCTTTGATCTTACATATGCACCTAAGGTCTTTTTTCATAAATAAAATCAAGCTCCTGTTCTTAATATTTTTTTTCTATTCATTAAATCTGAATGACTAGTTTCAATGTTTTCAATTCCATCTTCTAGTTTCTTAATTTTCTTTCCTTACAGTAAAACCTTTCTGTTTAGAATATACTACAGATGTATTTTTGATAAATAATTTAACCCGCTCCCATTTCTTTTGTTTATCTATAATTGTATCTAACTCATTTGAGTGTTCAGACAACATATTACGTATAGTATTACCATACTCAACATATGTCAGTAAGGACGTAGTAGTTACTACCTCTTACATATTCATTCTTTGTAAAATTAAATTTAATAGCTAAATGATCAGACATTCTAGTTCAATTAACACTAGGAGGTTTTCTGGTATACAATTTGTCTAATTTCAAATTAATATTTTTAGAAATAAAAACAAAATCAATACGGCTCTTCGGTTTGTCATCGCCACCACACCATGTAAAACCAGACTTATTTGTATTTACCTCCCTCCAAACATCTGATAAATCTAAGTACCCGATAAGCTCGTGCAAAACTATAGCACTTCTATCTACAGTATTAGCCTGGGACGATCTGTCCTTACTACAAAGTGTCCAATCAAAATCACCTACGAGAATAATATCACCCTCATTAGGTGTATATTGTGTAATCCAAGTTTTTAATCTTTTAAAAAAGTCAATTCTTGCCTTTTCAGAGTTCGGTGCATAAATATTTACAATAGAATGTGTTTCATCGTCACGTTTAAAATTTATCATGATGCCTCTTCCGTTAATATATTTATGTACATTAACAGTTTCAATGGACAATGTCTTCCTAAAAAGAATAGAGAAACCTCTACTATGGGGCGGATCACTAAAGCTGTGAAACGATAAACCTCGCCAACGGGCATCATATTGGAATGCATTTTGTTCGACTAAATGCGTTTCCTGCGTTTGTCAATATCATTATCATTAACCCAGTTATATAGCTTTATAGGCATTTCATATGAATTTAGACCTCTACAGTTTAGAGATATACATTTTAATGTATAACAATGTCGAAGAGTTGCCAGCAGTTAATATTTTATTATCAGTAAAAGTCAACAATTGAGAAGTCATTTTTCATGACTTAGTGAGAAGTCATTGTGTTAATATGATTGGGCATCACTTATGGGAGAGCGCAGTTCAGAATGAATAGTTTTAGATCGTAGTGTTGCATACAATTTGACTTAACAGTATATCTCACTTGTCACAAATTAAATAGTTTGATAGTATCTTGTACGGATTTTAGTTCATTTTCACAATCTCTACCACTAGTTTAGCTGTGCTCTCTATTACCTGTTATTGTCACAATTTGAATTCAAGTATATTAAACGTTTCTACAATAGAGAATTAATGTTTTTAAAAAGTGTTTTTGCATTCAATGTAGTTTTTGATTGACTAACAGATTCAGAATTCCGTGTACCTTGTAACTTGGTAATTTGTTCCAAAGTGAAATTGTAACGAGGTAACAAGTTCTTAAAAAGATTCTATACCTTGGCATTCTAAAATAATAATTTACCTACGTCTACATCACCACGAAAAGTTTGGTAGTAATTTTTGCATATAGTCCTGTTCCATTCTATTTTTTCTTGTATATTATTTTCAGTGTTATACCTGTGTTTTGAAAGTGAATCCCAGTTTCAAACAAGCTTACAGTTAGTTGCATACAACACTCGTCCCTTGCCGTCATCACAATTTTGAAGTAGTCTACACCTTGATTGCCACATTTACCTGGATATTTGAACTGGTGACCCAATGTATATTTCCATCATAGATTTCTTGATGCAGTATGTCCGTATTAAACTGAATTTAATTTTGATAGTTGATATTAAAATTTCATACATAATCCCACGATAAATGACTTCATAAGGACATACTTACGTCGTAAGCTGATAAGCTAACATTGTATCATATATCATCCAGATATGAAGTCCCTTACTCAAGTTATCACCTGGAAAGTTTACTTGCCAAAACTGGCTATTTTTTGCAATTGACCTTCATATTTGACCTTTTGACCCCAAAACAATTCCACACTAGACTTCCTCGTAAGCTAATATAATATCAAGTTGCAATCCGTTGTTGATCACAACTACTGTGATTGGATAAAATGGATAACACATACTCCTTATAAACATTCATTAGCATTTCGGTCGCAAGATCACCGGTAGAAAAGAGCATAGCGATCCCGGAACGTGGTTTTACAACGATAGTTATCATCTGCAAACGATGAAATAGCCACATATTACTATTTTTAGTAACACAGACCTTCATAGTTGACCTTTTGACCCGGTGCGCAATCCACTTTATATAACCTCATAAACTAACATAATATCAAGTTTCATTAAAATCTGGCATCTGTAAGTCGCGTTTTCATCTGGAAACCAAAATATAGCAATATATCTATTTTTAGTGACAGTGGCCTTCGTAGTTGATATTTTGATCCCGTTGCTATCCAGCTTTAGATTTACTACAATATTAAGATAGACCTGTCACAATGCATGTTGCTTCCAGTTAAATTGCCAAGTATCTTAATGTACAGTCTGTGTTATTGATGAAAATACATGCATCAGATACAAATAACTATTCAGGAAATCCTAGGAACAGTCTGACAATACGTATTCACGTGACATATTAAAGGGGTCTTAAAATACTAATTCGGTAAGTATTCGAGTATTGTCTCCCCTTTCTGTTGAAAAAATTATATTATAAAATAAATTAAGATATAAAATAAATATTCCATTGGAATGAACTAAAGAGGAAGGAAATGCTTTACTTGGTTTAATTTTGTCAAACATAGTACGCGACTCAGTAATCCTTTTCTATATGGAATAATTTTATGAAATTTATTAACTATTGTTATCGATGCTTGCAATAGAGAATGAGCACAATTTTGTGCAAAACTCACAATACAAATTTTCTTACATTAGATCACGTAAACGGAAAGCAATGGAAGAACAACAAAAAGACAAATTCTTTCCATCACTAGTTTTGAAAGGCATAGAATTTCCGCCTTTTCCAAGCTTGAAAAAAGATGCTACTAAACGTTTTGAAGATATCACTAAACTCCCAGTTAAAGAAGGAGACGTACTACTTAGCTCCTTTCCGAAAACAGGTATGACTTTAGAAAACATTAATTAGAATGAAGGTGAGGCAGCATGTATCAAAATATACATGCATGTATAAAAATATATATAAATATATATGCGAGTAGAAAGTCAAATAATTCTCTTTGGGGTGTGTGTGTCTGTGTGTGTGTCTGTCTGTGTGTGTCTGTGTGTGTGTGTGTGTGTGTGGCTGGGTGAGTGTGTGTGAAATGAGTTTAACGGGTAAAATCAAACGATAAATAAAATCAATGAAAATTCAAGGCAATTTTATCGATACGTAATTTTTTTTTTTTTCTTTTCTTGCCTTGCTGGAGTACTATAGCTTTTCAAACAACTTCATCTAATTCAAAATCTTACCCAAAGGTCACTTAGTTAGTCGACATTTCAAGCAAAGCCTTAGATACGCCCCATTTGCCTTTTAGTCCGCACGGCGATCCTGCTAGACGATATGAAGCCCCCCTCCCACTTCTCAAGAGTGTTATATAGTATATCCATTGGTACTTCTTCAACTTACTATTTAGATTTGTGTAATCAGCATTGTTATGTTTACCACAATATCTGCTTCTTCTCATCCATGACACCTGTTTCCCAAACTCAAATATCACCTGTTTGGAAAGAGAATTCGAGAAATTCCCTTGGATCTTTTGTTTATCAGTATCTGAATAGTGCCCCCATTGAAGAGTATGAACTGTGCTTCCAAATGTGTGAAGAGTATTTTGAAGGGCAGAGGAAGTTAAAATGATCAAAACATTTGTAATATAGAGTAAGCAATGAAAGTGACATTTTTGGATTACCCCTCGTATACACATGTCCAGTATGCGTAGTTCATATAGTCGTATGAGTTAAGTATCTTTAGCTTAGTATTATGTAAAATGTACACTTCTAGTACAGCTAGATTATAGCGATAAAAATTATGTAATAGTAATATGAAATTGAAAGTTTTTCTTAGTATTACAATGGTAAGGTAAACAAAATAAATTTCGTTACCACGTGTAAAGAGTTTTGTAGGTAAGTACCACAAAAGAAAAGCTTTAGAATTACATATTCAAATAAAAAAATAAACAACCTTTTTATCCTGGATGCAAAGTCAACAGTTAACATTTTACCTTTTGTCTTAGAGAATACATGTATATTTGCCAAAATTAACTTTAATATTCTACTTCAGAAAAATATCTACAATATATGATAACTTGACATGGTGCTTACATTTTAGGAACTCATTTTTGTTTTGAGTTGCTCTGCATGCTCCAAAATGGAAAAGCGGAATATAGTATAGACATGTGGGCACACTTTCTGGAAATTGTTGACGATGTGCAGGAATTAGAAGATTTAAAGTGTCCCAGAGTTCTTGCTACTCATTTTCCATACCAATTTCTTCCGGAGGCACACCGTGAACATGGCGCAAAACTTGTACATATAGTTCGCAATCCAAAAGATGTTGCTGTTTCCCTGTACTACCATCTACTTTCCACATGCAGCAATAAAGTACCGTGGTCCACTTTCATCGAACACTTCATTCAAGGAAAAGGTCAGTTTATACTTGACTCCTGTAAATCTTATCCTTATTTGTTAACAGACAGTTTTTAATTTCTTTTTCAGCTTTTTTACGTGATTGACTCCGATATGATAATATACCAGAGTTAGATTTTGTAAGAAAAGACAAATGGAAAGATAAGACGCAGTAATACTCCTCAGCTACCAAATATATAGACCTATTGCCGTACCAAATACTGTAAGCCTTAGTGAAGAAATGTTTAGATAAGGTTTGGGTTGATTTATCTAAGAGTGAAAATTATTTTAAAAGTAAGAGGAGAATTTGCACAATTTTCTATGCAACATTGTTTACCTTGGATATATATCTACATCAAATAAGTTGAGCCACGGTAAAATGTCTGTCTTGGATATGGTTTGAACAGACCTAATCAACATAGAGAATAACTCTAAAACTAAGATGGGGATGCTTACTCCTCCACAGCACCTGATCCCACCTCTTGATTTCAAGAGGTCCGTGTTTGTCCATTTTTACTAGATTTGTACCTATATCCTGGAAATCCTAAAGATCTATACTTTGGTATCTGATGATTTTTATATTGTAGGTGATGATTTTTTTTTTATTCGACAACTTTATTCTATCGTAAATTTATAACTGCATCGAGTAAATAAAATCAACAAAGGGGAATAACATTAATAATAAGGGTGACAGGTGAGATTGTTCACTGTTTGTCTGTAATATGTGATATCGATGTTCTACTGTGTATGTACATATGTAAAATATATACTGTTATATATATTGTTGTGATTATGAGATATGGTTAGAACAAAGCGATGGAAGTAACCTCAAACTTGCCATTACCCGAGACTCAATAGGAACAAAAATATCTTTCTGTTGTCAGACTTATATTTAATATTATACAAATTAATTAATAAAATAATTACAAATTCTTGTGTAATTCTGTATATTTTACCTGTCATGATATTTCTACCTTTTCGTTACAGAAAAATATTTTGGTGGATGGTTTGCTTATGAAAAAGAATACGAAGAAGCAACGAGAAACAACAAAAATGCTCAAATCCATACGGTTTATTACGAAGATATACAAATGGTATTCAAATATTTGATATTTGTAAACGGATTATAGTGAATATCCGCTAAATTGTAAAGAAATATAAAAAATCTCAGATACCAAAGTATAAATCAATAGAATGTCCAGGACAGTCCGTTTCAAATATTTCTTTTATGGAAGTCGATAAAACAATGGTGACCAGTGTCGTTGTTCTGTTCGTCATCAATGATGGTGATGATAATAATAATGATGATAATTATTATTATTATTGTTATTGTTGTTGTTGTTGTTGTTTTGTTTTTTTATGTTGTTGTTGTTGTCGTGTTGACTACTTTCATTATATTTTTAGAATCCTGTGGAAGAACTCAGAAAACTTGCGATCTTTTTGGAATTAGAATATGACGAAAACTTATTGAAGGACATAGCTGAAAAATGTCAATTTTCCAATATGAAAAAAGCAAACGAGACCATAAAATCACAAAAAAGATTCGATCGGCTAACAGAGGGAATGGACGGGTTTCAAAATCGTCCAAATATTTACAGAAAAGGTATACAAAAACAAATCTTGTCACGAATACAGATTAAAAAATCCATATAATAATGTTTCTTTAAGTTCCAGATTTTTGACTATTTAAATGACATGTTACGTAACACTTTATTATTATTTTTACTAATATTGAAATTAAGGAAAAACTAGTATCTATATGATTTTTCTAATAAAGTAATTAAACTGAGTTTGATTCTCTTGATATTTTATATCTTGAATTTCTGTTATGAGTGGTATTTTTTTTTCATCAGTTATTTCGCCATCTATTTTAGGCATTGCTGGTGACTGGAAAAACATGTTCACAGTAGCACAAAATGAGAAGTTCAACGAATTAATCAAAACGGAAATGAAAGAATCACAGCTGAAATGTCTATCGATGTGTTAATTTGGAATCGTCATTATCATATAGACGTATCGTCTCAACAGTAGACCGGAAATGCGAATGAAAAGATACAAATGGATATTTTACTTTGCTTTCATCTCTTCTAATTTCTTAATGATTTGTGCCTTTGCTATAGAATAAGGAATATCGATGGTATTGTCTTTATTTGTGATAAACTACTATTCAGTTCACTGTCGTCGTGTTTCTCATTTTTAAATGTGTCGCAGTATTAGTCGTTCTTTCCTGTCCGTCCGTCCAAAATATTTCGCACACTATCTCAAAAATGCATTATTCGATTTATCCAGAATGTGTATATGACGTTGGGATCGGTGATTTATGTTTCTATGTCAAATTTCGGTATGAGTTATGGAACCTTTAATCATATTTCTAAATGTCGTTCATGAACATGTATAAAATGTTGGGATTGTTTATGTCTGGTTCCCTTTCGGTTTCTATACGTCGTTCCCGAGTTATGGAACTTTAGGTGTTAAAAAGTAGCATACATGTTGCATGTTATGCACTCATTTGATTTATCCAAAATTAAAAATTAAAATTGTAATAGATAATATTATCTGATTTCCTTTGGTTTTCGAAAGTTTGGTTTTGTCGTTCCGGATATATGGGAGTTTAAATGTTGCAAAGATTTCAAATTTCTAGCTTGATCATGCAGAGGCCTAATCCACTCTCCGATTCCATTACGCCATCGAATAAGTGTAAAAGACACAGGTCACGAGCCGACTTTGGTGATGATGATGATGATGATGATGATGATGATGATGATGATGAAATCTAACTTCAGTAATATTTTGATAATCATTTGTGTTTCTACCACTTCATGTATAGTAAAGCTAGTTTTAAATTTTTCGCTGAGGTATGCCCAAAATTGTGATGTTTTTGTAGAAGCAAGGCATAGTGGGGTCTGATAATTTGTTTACGTAAACTAATACACATGTACGTTATAAGCTCTTCTCTTGAATTATTGTTTATGGTAAGGTTTTAACTATAGTCTCTGGATGTAAATACGATTTAACATTTAATGATTTCATAATGAAATGTCGTATTTTAATCAATTTAGACTTTTATTTGAGTAGTTCAGTAGTGTATATAGAATTTGTAAAAGACAATCATACTAGAAAATGCTTTTTCTTCCAATATGGCCGACATCTAATTTTAATTGCTTTTAAGAATGCGCACTGAAATTAATTCCAGAAATTGTTTTGTCAGAAACACTTTTCAATTATCACCATGAGAAGTGCTTATTAGGGCCGAATTTCAACTCTTTAGCGTGTTTAGCTATAGCAACACATAAAAACAACACATATAACACAATATCAGTTATATAACTACTAAAACATCTGCTACAATATCACTGTGTCCTGGTGGAGTTATATATTATATAAACAAATAGGACGTATAAACATGATAAATTACAATATGTTCACATATATAAATGATCTAAGTGAAAACTATGGATAGTACAAACGTTCATAAAAAGTTTCGTAGTTCTTTCTTTTATATCTTTTATAGCACCACATTGGTTTGAAACTACTTTCAGTTCTCTCATATGTTACTTACAGTTTCAAACCAGTTCGGGAAACTGACCAAACTACATAAGGAGGTAGTTTTATTGATTTAAATGCAGTTAAAAGCATGCAATGATGGTGGCATAACTTGCTGTGACATTTTTTTTTTTTTTGTTACAAGAATTTAGTAATTATCATTTAATGTTTCAGATATTGTAAAACTTGACAAAATATACACTAATCCCGGTTTAAGTAGGAAAACAGAGGAAGTTCTTATATGTATGTCATTTGAAAATGCAAACCTATCATATATTGCATAACCGCAAACCTAACACAACCAGTTTCAATGTTGAAACCAGATATCAAAACCGAAACCATTTTTTCTGTCAATAAATTCACAATAAGAGTCCGCCTTTTGATCGTTCTCGAGACCGTGTACTACTATCTAGGCAACAAGAAGTATCAATCCCAAGTTGTTATTATGTGTTAACATGCAGGTATAACTAAAACTATAAATCGATTACAAAATTTGTATATATGTTGTATGGTTATATTGTTGTTTAACGCCCCACTTAAGAATCTTTCACTCATATGGAGACGTCACCAAATTCTGGTGAAGGGATCCTAATTTTGGCCTATGTTCGGCACTTACGGCCATTTGCAGTGAAGGTTCTTTAACATGCCGACACTTACTGTGACACGGTACCTCGGGTTTTACTGTCTCATTCAAAACACAGAAAAAAACCCATCCGAATCCGCTGAGGTTTGAACCTGCGACCCTCCCAATGCGAATCGATCACTCTACAGTTGGGCTACGACGGCTTTCTGTATATATGTTTACAGCGCTTAAAAGTCCAAACATCTGGTCGTAAGTAAGTAAATAGATAAATTGTGATTTATGTTTATTGACACACTTTACAATAACCCTATACAACAAACACTAACAGTAGTTTTATCAATACATTATCGGCTACGACAGAAGTTCACGTGAAATCATTCACTTTAAATGACACTTCCTCTTGCACCTGGTTCTCAAATTAGTGTTCTTTAAAATTTGAAAAGTGTTTTATATTCTAAATTTGAGGTCAACTGAATTTTTGTTTGTGTTCACCATTCGGAGAAGTAAGCAACATCATGTCAAAGAACGAACCAGAACAATTTTTTCAGGGACCTGTTTACAATGGAGTTGAATTCCCACCTTTTCCATGTTTAAAAACAGATGCTCATAAACGTTTCGAGGAGATAAGAAAATTCCAGGTCAGACCAGATGATGTACTTCTTTGCACTTATCCAAAGTCAGGTTAGTATATATTAATGATATTTTCATCATTTTGTTGTATGACAAATTTGATAGTTGTAAGATTATGTAGAGTCTTCGCGACATACGTGGATAACTGGGGTTCGGATCCTGACCGTTCAAACATAAGACTGTAAAGCAGTAAAGTGTCCTTAGAAATTGAAATCATTGGTTCTTCAGATAATGTTTCATGTAAAGCTTTGTATATAAAACAACATCGTCTCTGCATAACTCTGTAATGTAATTCTAAATACCAGACAATTCACTTTAGCCCTTGACAGAAGTTACAGAAATTATAGACTAAGCAGTTTTTTTTTTATCTTAAACCGTTATAAAAGACAAAATATTTTATAAATATAGAACATATATTTTCAGGATTTTTTTTAACAATGATTCAAATATAGCTGTAAATTATTTTATCTATTGCCGTTCCAGACACTCTCACTGCCTTCTTAAAAATGAGACACGAACGTTAAGTTAAACATTCCGTTTAAACTTGTATTTTTAGTTATCAATCGATGTACTAAACACAATTACACCACCTAAAACTAACCTGATTTGACTTTTTCCTGTCTCACCAAGTCGATCGGCAAGGATTTTATGTAGTCAAGCTCATCGTTAAATCGAGTCATATCCAACAGCACTGGGAGATCAAAAGATGGAACAAGTTATTTAAGAACGTTCATTTTAATTGCAGGGACTCATTGGGTTTTTGAACTGCTCAACATGCTGATAAACAGGAAACTCGAGTATTCTGACGACTTGGTGGGAAATATGCTTGCACTTGTCGACTCGATGTCAATGTTGGACAAAATAAAAAGTCCAAGAGTACTTCTCACGCATTTACCATACCAGTATATACCGGAAGTACACAGGGTACAAGGTGCCAAAGTTGTTCATGTCGTTCGGAACCCTAAAGATGTTTATGTTTCTTCATATCACCATTTAGTTTCAACAAGCATTGTTCAGGTGTCATGGTCGAAGTATATTGATAGTGTAATTGATGGCAGATGTAAGACATTTTACAATTAACTATTAGCTGGTATATTTTGTATATTGTCAAACATCGCTTTTGAAATAATATTAACATTTTACTTTACTAATAAATTGAGTTTTTCAGTTATGTGTATTACTTAGGTGAAAGACGTATACGACAAGTATTTGAACTAATCTAAACTAGAATATGAATATTTATGAGTATTTATGAATATTTATAAGTATTTGAACTAATCTGAACTAGAAATATGAATATTTATGAATAATTAATATTTACTAAAACAGTCATTTAGAAGGCAAGGATAAGAAGTAAGTATAAGTATCAGTAAGGTCTGAGACAAGATATCTATAACAGACTGTTCTTTTCTCTTCTTTTCTCTTATTTGTGTCTCAACATTGAATTTGAATTTAAATCCATATTTCTGTGAAATACTTTTTTCACAAGATTATAGCGAAAATGAACTTGAACTGAACATATTACATTTTCAGAGAGAATGACATTCAACATGGCCGGTAGGTGTCAATCTTGGATTTTGACCTCTCTGAAAATGTAATATGCACATCTAGACTTCAGGGGACCTCCATAATCAATTTCGAAAAGATCCCCTCAGTACTTACTGAGAAATATGAGTAACATACTTCTTTGTCAAAATTTAAGATGGCCATGTTGGAATCAAATATCTCTGAAAATGTCATATGCACAACTAGACCTTACGGGGAACCTTTATAACAAATTTCCAGGAGATCCCTTCAGTCCTTTCTGAGAAATAGCGGTAACAAACTTCCTTTGGTCAAAATCAAAGATGACTGCCGGTCGGCCATGTCGGATTGCAATCTCTCTGAAAATGTAATATGCACAACTAGTCCTCAAGGGAAACCTTCATGTCAAATTTCAAGGAGATCCCTTCAGTCCTTTCTGAGAAGTACCGGTAACAAACTTCCTTTGGTCAAAATCCAAGATGGTCCCTTGTCGGTCATATTGGATTCCGATTTCTGCGAAAATGCAGTATGCACAACTAGGCCTCATGGGGAATCATATCGTTAAAGTTCAAAAAGATCACTTCAATACTTTCTGAAAAATAGCGGTAATAAGAATTGTTCAGGACTGACAGACAAACGACGGAAGGACGACGGACGGAAGGACGACAGACGGACCACGGACGTAGGGCGATTTGAATAGCCCACCATCTGGTGGGCTAAAAATGGTACTTACAGATATGATCGTTATGACCCCATGAAATAGTAGTTCATGCCTTTATGGTCAGAATGACTTCAGAAGAAATTAGTAATTACAATGGGTTCGACAGATATAAAGAAAGGTGAAAGATACGATCCGTATGAAATCATAAGAATGAGTAATGAAAATTAAACACCAGAGTTAAAATTTTACAAATTAGGCCAAAAGAAATGCTGAGATTCAATGCAAATGAATACGACCGGCATAAAGACACGTGAAAGTAGTTTTAGATACGATCACTATATATATATACGACATTATATCTTGCATCATGCAAATATAGAAGTATTTGACTCGCAAATTCATGTTGAATACACGGAGTAAAGACCTCTTGAAATATAAACGATATACAGTAATTGAGAAAAGGGTCCTTACGATCAACCAATGAAATGCGAGAAAACAAGGAACTCCGTCTGACGTAATGTTAGGTATTTTCGTTATCCAGAGTTACCACACCTTGTAGCAGGTATCGATTGTGATGTAATTTGTTTGTGCGTAAAATGAGAAAAGTTATCAATTGTGACGTCATATGTTTGTGTGAAAATGACGTTGTTTTCTCACCTAAAGACATGACGTCACAATCGATACTTCCTGACATGGGAGACAACTCTGACTAACGAAAAGACAGAATATCTAATTTTGTATATTAGAGATTCTTTTTATCGCAAGAAACATTTTAAAATAATTCACATATCTGAAACATAAGTTTTCCCTAAAATTATCTTAAGGACCCTTTTTTCAGTCGCTGGTTCATATAAAGCATTAAATAAATGATTTGTTGAATTTTCAAATCATAAATGTATTGTTACTTTGATATATGAGCGGTAAATTACTTTCCATCCAAAGATGAAATTACTCGTTTTGATATATTTACAGCAAAACTGCTTGGTGGATGGTTCGCATATGAAAGAGACTTTGAAGAAGCTACAAAGAACAACAAAAATGCCAGAATCCATACAATTTTCTACGAAGACCTACAAATGGTAAAATATCTTGTATAGATGACACTTTACAAAACGAAAATACATACTCCGCATAAACATGCATCATTGAAGCTTGAAAAGGTCCATGTTTTTGTAATGTACCGGGGGATTTTATATAGTAATCTCCAAATATGTATATCTAAATCACTAGTTTTATTCATATTGTTAAATAGAGTCAATTTTGAATTATACCCGTCATGGAGAATGTCCATTTTCCATGTCCTCTGTAGCTCTGTGATATTTGAATGATTGTTTTGGATAGATTTGCGACAAAAATTGTAACATTCACGGATTACGAGTAATATAACTATGAATTTTAGGATGTACATATTTGTATTTTATACTTTTATCATGATACACAGGAATGGTTAAGCTCTATTGTTAATAATATTTTGTCCAAGTCAAATTTAATCATAACTGTTTTACATTTTAACCAATCCGTCCTTTGAGAGTAAATGTTTAAAGGGGATTGTACATACATTTGCACATTAAAATGTTTGTCTTACAGTAGTCGTCATTTGGTAGTTTTTACATTACCATAAAGTTATTTGCACGATTCATATAACACTGCGAGCGGAGTAACCTGTTGATTTTAATGCAGATGATTCTACTCCCCTTTTATTTTTTCAATTAACTTTTTGTACAATAGAAGTTTCACGGGAAACTTGTTTTATTCCCCACTGGCTACTTGACGGTATGGTGATAGGTCGGAAAAAGTTTAATTAACATTGCTATGCAGCATTTCCCAAAATTTAACCTCGTCCAAAGAAAGGGTTTAGAAGACTCCTCCCCGCTAGGTTATATAAATTTGACTATATATGAAATGTATTTGATATAGTTGTAATCTGATCTGATAGCATGTGTAGCGAGTTTTGAAATATTGAATATGGTTTTTTTTTCGAAAAAAAGCATTAGAGCAGCATTACAATTATATATTTGTTATATTACAAGACACATTGGAATTTAATCAGTTTTGTTATTGCCTGTCAACTCGGTTCACTGTATGCAGGTAAACGCGGTGTTATTTATAGAAAGGTGTTCAATGTTTTATTTGAACTTCCCCGTCTTGTTTCAGACCCCAGTAGAGGAACTTAGAAAGCTTGCTATATTTCTAGACGTCCAATATGATGAAAAGTTGTTACAGGATATAATTAATAAATGTAATTTTGAAAACATGAAAATGGCGGACGAAACTCTCAAGACGCACACACAACTGGACAATGTAACTGAAAAGATAGAGGAATTTCAAAACCGACCTAAAATTTACAGAAAAGGTAAAAATAGCATATCGTCTACATTAAACAACGGTTGTCTTCAGTTAAACAAGTTTTTCTCGAAAAATGCATTTAATGGAAAGAAATCAGAAAAATTAGATTTAACTCATTAATGTGAATTTGGCGTGGCATATCAGTAAAACCTGTGTTTTCAGTTTCACCTAGTTTTTACCCAATTAAACCATTTTGTCAAAACCTGTATTAACTAGAGAGAAAAAGTAGGTTTTACTGTAAAACAACACACTTCACACACACACACACACACACACACACACACACACACACACACACATATATATATATATATATATATATATATATATATATATATATATATATATATATATATATATATATATATATATATACATATAATTAGACAGTTGTGCTTGATCAAAGCAAATTTACAAACAATTCTTTTAATGACATTTCAGGAAAGATTGGAGATTGGAAAAACATGTTTACGGTTGCGCAAAGCGAAAGATTTGACAAGATATTGAAAGTGGAAATGAAAGATTCCCAACTTAAATGTTTGTCTTCGTGTTAAACCATGCACAAATAAGGTCCAGTATAACTACAAAGTTTTCAACGGTGACAGTGAATGAGTTCATTAATATGATGTGAAATGCGGAAAAAGTCGAAATCGGGCTTCATCCTTTAAATAATGTTGAAACACTACATATATCACTTTTTGTTTTTGCACATCCGTAGATAAGATTCAAGATAAAAGGTTCGATCCTCGGATAAGTCACGGGAGTATGTGAGATGGTATGGTGGTCGCCATTTCGGACACGTGGGTTTTCCCGGGCACTCCGGTTTCCTCCGACAGCAAGCACCCCCTAACGCAAACATCGGAGTCATCAAGAGACATTTATAAAAGTTGTTTAAACTTGTTTGTTAATCTTTGTAAAATAAAGTTTAAACTTAATACATGATAAGAGAATATAACTCAGACCACAACAGGGGTGACAGTCTACATGTCGGCACATAATGTTACAGTTACAGTAATGTATGGGGGTGACGTTTTACCTGTGCACCCCTATTTTCTGAAAATTGACTATTGTTTTGGGTTTTGGCAGAACCCGGATGTGCCAGTTTATCTTTGAAGACCTTACGCTTTATGTCGCACACAGGCATATGAGATGCAAAACATTTTAGCATTATGTTGTCTAAATACACATAATAGTGAAATACTGGGTGCGTTATGTTATGTTATAATTGTAAATTGCATTCAGTACACAATGTTTGTGATGTATGTAGTTATTTTTATCTAAAGTCGTGTCTAGAAAAGTAACGCAATCATACCTTTGATGCCCGCTAGTCTTACCATATCTAGGTTTGTGAATTCGTATCCGCTATAATTATCCATGTCATGTTTGTTACATTGACCCATGAATGACAGCGGAGTATCACTTACGTCACGAATAAATAATTGTAAATGTGGTCATATCTATGTGAGGTGTTCTTTGTAATTATATTTAACCTCCGCGCGAACTGTTTGGTCTACGCAAGTGAATAGTCATTGTAATCTCGCTCCTCTATCTTCGCATGCCCACACCAAGGGTTTGACCGAATCACAACATTAATCCACATATGAAAAGAGCGACAATTACAATATACGAAACTAATGATTATTTTCCGTTATTCAGTTACTTTCATTTTACATTGCAAATCACGATAAAGAGGAAATACCAATATATTACATTTATAACAATATTGATATAGCGCTGCTAAAAATTTACGTGTATTTATAATTCAACCAGGAGAGATAACTCTCATTTCGATTATAGCAAAAAATCTACACAAATTTGATAACAGAAATGTTTTCCATATATATATATATATATATATATATATATATATATATATATATATATATGTGTGTGTGTGTGTGTGTGTGTGTGTGTGTGTGTGTGTGTGTGTGTTTAGATAAATCCCACGAGATGTATATACTGAGGTATGTACACACAACAATCATGCGACGAATATAATATGCTAGTAGTATATGTAAGGCACTTGAGCTCACCTTTTTCCAAGAACTGTCTGTACGTGTCGATTTCCCGGAATTCCGTTTGTCACGTCCCCATTTGTGACCCCGTTTGTTATTTATATACGTGGATATATATAAATACTGTGTGTGTGTTTGTTTGTACGCGTTAGATGGTTTTTTCAATTTTATCTGTGCCTATAGACGTCACGCTCCCGTGCTCACCAGGTAAAACTAACCGCACGAGTGTGTCCTGGTAGGTGCTCCAACGGTATAGTGTAGTAAATATTGAAAAGGCCATAAGTAATTACACCTCAATTTAAAAAACATGTCTCATGCACAACGATCTACCAAGCGGTTATTGGATTTACCGATTCCGCCCGAGAGATCTATTACTACTCAATATATCGAACCGTTATTAGATCTCCCGATTCCTGACGATTTTAAAAAAAAATATTTAAAACCCAAACGTGTCTACACGGGCCAGACCTATCGTTACGACAGAATTTCCTCGACGCGCAGGTTAAAGTTTGAAACCAGGTTCGACGAGTATAGAGTGGTCCTGTTGAGGGACGACCGGGTTATCGATATAGACCGTTTATTTGTACAACAACTCGTAAGGTCGGTGATAAACGATAGAGGGTTGCAAAACGGCGATAAATTTCGCCTCATCATCAATCACTCGAAATTCCCGAATCCGTTCAGTACGAAATATATTAACGTCTCGTGGGATTTAGCCGAAGATTTATTCAAAGCACTGCAAGAGTATATAGAATATTACGAGGTGCCCTTAGACGAAGTAGAAATAGTCGTCCAGTCTACGATAATGCCGAGGGGAAAGGGGAGACCCAAAGAACCGGTAACAAAGGAGACCTCGTCGAAGAAGAGAAGTATCATCACGATTAAAAACGACGACGTCACGTGTCTGGCACGAGCCATCGTGACGGCGGTGGCCAACAAACATAAAGACAAATGGACGAATTCCCAGCTTCGAAACGGTTTCAACGACAGTCGTAAATTACAAAGGGTCGAAGCGTTAAAACTTCACGAAGAAGCGGGCGTTCCCGTCCGGGATGACGGTTGTACCTTGGAAGACGCGAAAACGTTTGCCGATCACTTGGGTGTGCAGATCAACGTAGTGGACGGCGAACGGTTCAACGAGATCATCTATACGTCCGAAGGAAGTGACGACGACGCGATCTATCTGTACAAGAATAAAAATCACTTCGACGTGATTACGAAGATGAACGGTTTTTTGAGTAAAGATCATTACTGTCATACTTGTAAGAAGGGTTATACGTTACGAGATCGTCACAGATGTCCAAAAAAGTGTCTATCGTGTTTCGGTTACGATTGTCCTGGGGGTGAAAGGAAAGTGTGCGCCGATTGTAATAGAGCGTTTTTCGGCGAAACCTGTTTTAAGGAACATAAACGCGCCAGAGGCATGCGAGACGGCGAACCGGACGTGGTTTGTTCACTCGTTCAGAAATGTTTAGAGTGCGAACGGGTGACCAAGGACTTGAAGTCCCACGTATGCGGGCATTCCAAATGTTCCAATTGTCGTGCATACTTCGACATGACGACGCACAAGTGTTTCATGGTCCAGAAAAAATGTAAGGGTGGAAAATGCAAATCGACCGAGTGCAAAAAAAAGAAACCCTGTTACAGTTGTAAAACGCGGACGACAGAGTATTATTTTTACGACATAGAAGCCTCGCAAGACACCGGCGTTCACATACCGAATCTAATCGTGTGCCAAGACTTTGGCGGTAACCAACACGAATTTTCTACCGTCGACGAGTTTTGCGAGTTTGTCTTGGGTAAAAACGGTACGTTCATCGCCCACAATGCCAAAGCGTACGACGCGCAGTTTTTGTTAAAGTATTTCGTGGAGCATAACGTGAAACCCTACTGCATTTTACAACGGTACCAAGATCATGTACATGAAAGTCGGTGGTGCTCGCTTTATCGATTCCATTAAATTTTGTCCAATCCGCTCTGGCGGAATTTCCGAAGACGTTTGGTCTGACCGAACTCAAAAAAGGGTATTTTCCTCATTATTTCAACAAACCGTGTCATCAACGTTACGTGGGACCGTTGCCCGGTAAAAAACATTACGGTGTCGATCACATGAGCAAACGCAACAGGGAAGAGTTTTTAAAGTGGTACGAGTTGCGAAAGAACGACGTGTTTGATTTCCAGAAAGAACTGAAGGAGTACTGCACGTCCGACGTCGACATATTACGACGGTCCATGTTGAAATTCAGGGAAGACTTTATCGCGTTGGAAAACATAGATCCTTTACAGTACGTGACGATAGCGTCCGTGT
This sequence comes from Atrina japonica, assembly GCA_030159075.1. Taxonomy (NCBI): domain Eukaryota; kingdom Metazoa; phylum Mollusca; class Bivalvia; order Pterioida; family Pinnidae; genus Atrina; species Atrina japonica. The sequence continues at coordinate 167,283 of BROG01000941.1, read as the reverse complement.
GCATGACCGTTTACAGGAGTAATTACATGCCCGAAAAGACGATAGCCGTCCATAACGATAACGTCGTTCGCGATACGTACAGCGCGAAATCCATTTTCTTGGCTGGATCACGTGGCCGAGAGAGACGGGCGTCGTCATACGACACGCGTTGAACGGCGGCGAGGTGACTCTGCCCGACGACATCGGTAAAGTCGACGGGTACTGCGAAGACACGAGGACGGTTTACGAATTTCAAGGATGTTTCTGGCACGGGTGTAAAAAGTGTTACGCTCGAAACACCGTCAATAACAAGAACCAATTCGAGATGGACACTCTCAGAAAACGAACCTCCGCGAAAAAACGAGAAGATACGAAGGGCCGGTTACGCGTTCGTCGAGGTCTGGGAATGCGATGCGAAAGACATAGCCGTTAAAGAGATCGTGACGCCGTTAGACCCGCGAGATGCCTTTTTCGGCGGTAGGACCAACGTGACCAAGTTGCTGTACGACTTCGACGGTAGAGAAAAGGGACGATACGTCGACTTTGTCAGTCTGTACCCGACGGTCCAGTTTTATAAGACCTACCCTGTCGGTCACCCCACCAAAATAGTTAATCCCGAGCGCGTCGATCGAACTTGGACGGGGTTCGTCAAATGTAAAGTCGTGCCGCCCCGGAAATTATATCATCCCGTCCTACCCGTCAAGATGAAATGCGGAAATGCCGAAAAGCTCTTGTTCCCGCTGTGTAAGACGTGCGCCGAACGACGGTCACAGAAACCGTGCGAACACACCGACGAGCAGAGGTCGTTTCGCGGGCACGTGGTGTACTCCCGAGCTATTCAAGGCCTTGGATAAGGGGTACGAGATAGAGAAGATTTACGAAGTTTGGGATTTTCTCTACACCACCGAGGACGCGGACCTCTTTAGAGGCTACGTCAAGAAGTTTATGAAGATCAAGATGGAAAGTTCCGCTTTGAAGGTCGGGCCGGACACCACTTACGAGTCGGAAGAACGTTATAAAGACATGGTCAGAGAACGTTTGGGGATCGACTTGGGTGAAATAGAGTATAATCCCGGCATGCGCGCCATCTCTAAATTAGGTCTCAACTCTCTCTGGGGTAAGTTCGGTCAAAGGGTCAACATGAAACAGACCGAATACGTGAGCGAACCCGCACATTTTTACAAACTGTTGTTGGACGATACGATAGACAATCTCAACATTCAGTTCATCAACGACGACATGGTCCAGATGACTTACGATCTCAAAGGGCAATTCGTCGATCAGTCCAAGAACGTCAATATCTTCATAGCGTGTTTTACGACGGCTCACGCCAGAACCATGTTATACGACGTGTTGGACAGACTCGACGATAGAGTGTTGGGATTCGATACCGATAGCGTGTGGTACGTCGATCGCGACGACGGGGTCTCGATCGACACGGGCGATAACTTGGGCGATTTGACGGACGAGTTAGGCGGCGATTTCATCACGTCGTGGTGCGCGCCACCGGACCCAAATCTTATTCGTACGAAACGAACGCGGGTAAAAAGGTGTGTAAGGTCAAAGGATTTAGTCTGAATTACGAAAATTCTCTCTACATCAACCGAGAAGCGATGACCGACGTCGTTAAAGAAACGCGTAAGAGGATTACGACCGTTCGAGAAAACGCCATCACGAGAGATTCCGCAACCAATCGTGTCGTGAATCGATATCAGGAGAAAGAGTTTACGTTGTGTTACGATAAACGGGTGATGAAGGACGGGTACGACACGTTACCCTACGGGTATTAAAAAATTTTATTATTAATAAATTTTTTTAAAACGACCAATAATTCCTCTCGGACGAACGTTCTCTGAGGCGCCGGTTCCTTGAGCTGATACAGGTCGATGCCTTGCATTCTGAAATGCCTGTCTATGACGTGTTTGTCGACGCTCCAGATGGGATCGGTGGCTCTCCTGCGCCCGCCGCCTTCCAATTCACCCGGTTGATATAGATATCTTACTTTCGCAAAGGGACTGATGGACGGTTGTACTTTATCGACGGGTTCTACCTTTTTGGGCGGATCGGTCTCTTCGTTGATCGTTTTGACGACTTCCGGCAACCGTTTCGCCCATTCTCTGTTTCTGTCTTTGGTTTTCATCTCTCGATCGTATTGATAGCTAAACAACTGTTCGCCCAACGTTCTATTAAAGCGTTCGACGATGGCTTGGTCGCGGTGAAGGTCGACCCGTCCCCTTTTTATTCTAGCGCCGTGCCGGGTCATGAGTTTGGTGACGGCGCCCATGAATTCGCGGCCGGGGTCGACTTGTAATAATTTTGGGAAACGTCAGATGCCGTTCGTAAATCTTTTCGAAAGCGTCGGCCACCTCTCGACTGTCTTTGGTCGTCAGCGGTTCCGCTTCTTTGTAGCGCGTGCCCACGTCGACCAACGTCAGCGCGTATTTGTACGTTTTCCCGTCCACCTTGTCGTGCGGTAAAAACAACAGGTCGGCCTGGTGAGTGTCGTTTTTCTTTCGCATCTTCGAATCGAGGTCTCACGATCTTCTTGGGGGCCGGTAGTAGATTTGCCACACGTCTTGTTTTTTCAGGAATTCCAACGCTTCCTTCTCGCTGACTTTGGCCGCTTTGGCCAATTTCCCGATGGCGGCCTTTCCCTTCCAATAGTGTTTGTGATAGATCTCTTCCATGTTTTTACTTTAGGCGACGTATTTTTTAACGCCGTAGAACACGAGTCCCGTTCCCACGATCACGAAGAGGAGTTCCTTGTCTTTTTGTTCTTCCGAGGGTTGATAGAAATCGCTCAACTTCGGTTCGGGCGGCATCGCCGCTTCTTCCGTCATCTGCGAGTAGAGTCGCATGGCGGCATCCACTTCTTTGTAGGTGTACAGGGAATGTCCTTCTTTTCCTGAGTCTTTCGTTGAGAAAATCTAATCGCTTCGTGCGTTCGTGATTCCACCGATCTCTAGCCGCGGTCAGTTTTTTTCCATCGCTTCGTCGTGCCTCTTCTGTTCTTCGTGATTCGAGAATAGAAATTGTGATCCCGAGAAGGCGAGAGCATTGACTGCCGCGCCTCCTATCATCATCGCGATCGTTGCCATTTTTTTAAAATAGAATTTTTAGTTTATTTCATGATATCGGCGGGGATGATACCCTTCTTGACCAGCATGTCTTTGGTGTACTCGGCCAAAACGTAGTCGACGAAGACCATCCCGAGATCCTTTAGATCTAGATCAGTTTGGGCGCGGCCGTCTTGAAGAACTTCTTGGAAACTTGCGCGTACAACGTGGCGATTCCCGTCACGACGGCCGCGTGATATGCGGTGTTGACCAAATCCTTTTCACTCATTTTTTTTATATGAAAAGGATTATTATTTATCGGATTTTACCGTCTCCGTCGTGCCGTTGTTCGTGTTGTAGAGTTCGTCGCAGTAAGTGTTCATCCTGAAGAGCATGGGTTGGTTGTCGTCCTCGTCGTCCGCCTTAAAGTCGGCGTCGTCTTTTTCTATTCCCATTCCGACGGCCTCGTGATACGCGGTGTTGACCAAATCCTTTTCGCTCATTTTTTTATATGAAAAGAATTATTATTTATCCCTCTTCTTCTTCGTCTTCGGTACAGTCGTGATGGTGGATGTGTTGGACTTTAGCTTCCACTACTTGTGCGATCATGAAAACGAATAGACTCGTGGCGAGGATTCCCGACGCCATAAACATCGACGTGTCCATGAACGTTCTCAGTGTCACGTTATACATTTTTATAGTGAAAAGATTTTTATTTAATACATTTCGTGGGGATTGGATTTGGAGACTTCTTCTTCTTTAGGTTCTGGAAGAGGAGGAGGTGTCGGCTGCGGTTGGTTTTTCCTGTACAACACCACCGCCACTCCGATGGCCGCGAGTCCGCCGCCGACCGCTAGCCATTTCCAGCTATCCTGGCCATTAGCATTGCCATCCTGGCCATTAGCATTGCCATCCTGGCCATTAGCATTGCCATTAGCATTGCCATCCTGGCCATTAGCATTGCTGTCCTGACTTTTTCGACTCCACCTCTTTTGCGCTCCCTTCTTCCCCGCTTCTTGACGTTTCGGATTCTTTTTCGTTAGGAGTTCTTCCGGATTCATCGCCCTTTTTCTATTCCCTCCGATTTTTTAAATCCCGTTATATAGCGACTGGACGTGGTGGCGGCGAGACTGAGAGGGGCCAGGTAGGAACCGAAGTGGTAGAACAGGCTGCAGCACGCTTCGCCGATGGCCGCGTCGAGGAAGGGATCTTCGCTCAGTTCTTCGATCAGTTTTAGGTTCGTTCTGCAGATCGAAAAAATATTTTAGACTCTGGGTGTACAGCGTGATGACGGAATTGGCGATCGATTTACTCATGCGCATGCCGAGTCGCGCGTTGAGTAGACGATTTAGATTGTCCAGTTCCTTGTCGTTCATCTTGTTCAGGTCGGCGACGGTCACGTCTTTTCCCAGGAAGTGACGCGCTCGTCCCGATCCGACGATGGTCGATAACCTATCTTTGAGCGAGTCGTCTACCGTCGTCGTCGTCTCGGCGGCGGTTGGTAGGTAGCGACGTTCGTTAGTATCTCGTCCACGTTCATCTCTTTTTTTTATACATTTTATTTATATTTTGTAAAAAACGTTACGTTTTTACAAAAATACTGTCATTTTAATTTATTTATTCCGTGTCGGACTCCAAGTCCAAGTCTTCTACGCAGTCGGCCAAATCCGGTAGAGGAGCAACGTCGATCGTTTTGACGATGACGACCTGGTGTAAGAGAGTTTGCAAGGATACGGTCGATTCTTTGTTGGCGATGTAAACGTTGTCTACGCGTAAAGAACCGATGGCCAGACATCGTTTTTTCTCGTATTGGTGAAGATCGACTTCGACGAGCGGATGTTTATCTTTCGGATCGTCGGCCGTTCTCTTTCTATAAAAAGTAGGCTTGTCTCTGTCCCCCTGTTTAACTTTCGAGTAGATCACTTTGTTACCGTTCTGATCCGTTTTCACGAGGACTATATCGTTGACATCCACGGGTGTTTTTCTACCTTTTTTCTTTCAGTGTTTTTGCGAGTTTTTCTATGGATTCCCTCAAGAACGCCTCGATCTTTTCCAACATGGTGGCGAATTCTTTTCCGCATTTAAATTTCATAGTATAATCGGAACCGTCCTCGTATTGCCACAAGCCGGACGACTCCGTTTTGGGAGTGCGTATCACTAACGGTTTCACGTCGCCTGTCGGGTACTGATACGCGACGTAAACGCGTTGATAACGCTTCCCTTTCTTATCGACGTAATGAGCACCCACCCTTAAATTGTTCATGTCAAAGTTCTCGACTGTCACGAATGCCATGTTTTTTTTTAATAACGAATAAATTTTCTTTATGCCATTTTCAAATCTTTTGCAAAAGTCGTCTCAACCATCGTTCCGTTCGATGATAACGTTCTAAACGTAATAGATAGAGTATCGCGAATAAGAAGAGTAAACACCATAAAACGATGAACGAGAGCAACGCGAACAAGAACATCTCGGTAAAACGTTTCATTTCTTAACGTAAAAAAATTTTGTTAAAACACTTAAACAATAGATATATAAATAAAAAATGTTTATTTTACTGGACAAGGTGTTTACCGAACGCGGCCTAAAACAGATGTTGGGGGAGATAACGTGCATGCAGTTGGGTAACCAAGTCTTGGGTGTCTTGGCCCGACGACGTCAAACTCGCGTGTCAAATGCCTCGCATGCGCAGAGACTATCCGTGTAAGCATCCGGTCGTCGTGAATTCGTTGTTTTGTAGCATTCACCACAACTACTTGAAAGAGAGAGGCATCGACACGATGAAGTATTGCACCTCTTGCCGAAGATGGATGGCCGATAGCACTAAATACGAAACGTGTTTATGCGTGCGGCGGAAAAAGAACGCGCAGACGAGTGGCACAAGACGCATCCGCGGTGCAAGAGGAGAAGAAGACGTCCCAAGAAAGAAGTTTAACCGGATTTTTTTAAGACTGTCTTAAAAAAATCTACGGTTAACGAGGAGCAGCAGTGTTTTCATCGTTTTATAATGCTACAATTTAACGAGAAGACGATTTCTCGCCCAGAAGGGCACGCAGCTGTTCGCGCAGATCGTTCGTCTCTTGTTCGGAGACTTTTTTAACCCCGTCGTCGGCTTTGTATTTGGCGTATAGCTTGTCCTTCATCTCGCGATACTTGGTCAGTTCGTGAGACACGGTGGCGAATTCCTCCGCCGAGATCTTCCCGTCTTCCAGTGCGCGCGACTCACCAGATCCTCGATGGAATTCAGTTTACTCTCGGCCAGTTTGACGATTTTGAGATGATTTTCTCCGATTTCTTCAACAACAGACGCCGGATGCCCTTCAAGACCAGTCCCACGGAGCCCACGGTGACGGCCACGATCTGTAAGGGTAATCCCACGATGGGGAGGGCGAATCCCAACCCTCCGCACACTACACTCCCCGTGATCAATGCTCCGTCTACCCCGTCCGCGGTGTTGATTAACCGTTTGTACTTCTTGTGTACGCTCTTCCGCGTCTCGATCTCTCGTCTGAACGTCTGCTCGATCTCGCCGATCCGTCGGAGACGATACTCTTGCGGATCGGGTTCTAACGTCGGATACAATACCTCTTTGTTGTTGTTACTCATCTTTTGTTTTTTAATTTAAAAGTTTTTTTATACGTCGAGAACGACGACGCCGTTGACGGAGCCCGATTTCGATCCTTTGTTCACGGCGAAGTTGAGGACGTCGCCCGCCGTCACTCGCAACGGCGGATTCAGCGGGACGATCTCGCCGGCCTTGGTCCTGAAGGTCCTGTATTCCACGTCGTTCAGCACCAGCGTCACGTCCAGTTCGCCCAAGAGACCCAGACGGATGACGTGACCGTCGAACAACATCGTCGTGCCCTGTACGGGACGGAGTCTTCCGTTTTTATTCACTTCGAATTGGAAGGTGTTCATGATGCGACGGTTTTTGGCCAACGCGGTGATCTCCTCTTTGGCGTCGTTGAGGTCTTTGAAGAGTCTCTCGTTCAGGTCCTCCACCAGTTCTTTCCCTTTCCACGTCTTCTTCCAATAGAATCCCGATCTAGACATTTTCCTTTTTTATTTTTAGAATTTCTTAAATTCCAATAGAACGTGAACGGATTGACCGTGATTGTCGATGGGTTTGCCTTTCTCGTCCTTGAGACGTATCGTCACTTCCGAGATGCGATCCCGTCTCAAAGACAGGAACACGGGCTTGACTATATCTTTTTCGTACAACTCGGAAAATTTCACGTTGGGACAGGGTAGGGACGCGAGGATGTCCGTCGCCTTGCCGTCTCTCCCGCCCTCATCCAACTCGTCGAGATGGACGTTGACGAGTTCCACCGGCTGCAGGTTGATGCTGTTGCTCGGGACGATGGGCCGTGGAGATACGCGTTCTCGTCGATGCCTAGAATCTTGCCGAGTTCCGGCGGAAGCACCACCGCCGTGCTGCCCGACCCGTCGATTCTCACCCTCATGGTGGTCTTGTCCAGGAACACCTTGTCGAAGTATTTCGCGAGAATTCGTCGTAGGTCGGTGAAGGTGTACGACCCGGCGTGCACGCTTTGGACTTTGGGTCTGTCACCCCTTTTGACGTAGCGTATCTCCACGTCTTTCTTGACGTTGTACAACCCGTTGTAAAGACGGACGGACTTGACGCTCACGCACCACCCGCCGTTTCGCGTTGTCGATGTAACGAGAGAGTTTGACGGGTTTTTCGATATCCGTCACGAGATAGAACATGTTGTTTTTAATATTAATAAATCTTAAACTTAAAAAAGAGAGAATGAACGTCTACGAGTATAGAGAGAATCTAGATCTGTCGTCGTTCGACGTCTACGTCAACGAAGAAGAAAAGTTTCGCGCGTCGTTCGAGAACATCTTCGTCAAGTACGACAACCCGGACGTCTTCGAGGACGGCACGTCGAAGTACTACACCATGCTGAAGCGGTGGTACCGGCATCCCATCGAGGGATTCTGGCAGAACCAGCTGAATTTCGCGGTGTGGTGCGCCACGACCGGATGCGGCGTGACGTTGGACATGGGAAACGACCACCTGTCCAAGTCGTTCTTCCGATTCCACATCTATTATCAGATCAGAAGGATCCTGCAGGAGATCGCCGCCCCCTTACCCAGCGACGCCGACTTCGAGCACTTCACGAACAACGTCGACGCGTCGGCGTACCAGCGGATCTGTCGCGAATTCGGGGTGCCAGTCGACGCGGACTGGAAGATCAAGGGGACCATCTTCGGGAAATATAACACGAAGTGGTCCACCTTCATCGCGAACCGACCGGAGGGCTTCACGCTTCCGGGTCTGGCCAGACTGGACGCGTCCATCCGGGTCTTCGCCTGGGCGATCCTGGGCTCGCAGGGGGAGACGAGGGCCTCGATCGTGGACGCCGGTGCCACGTCGCTGGACGCCCAGAAGCAGTTCCTGGTCAACGTCGAGGACGCCATCAACCGACCGCTCGACCTACCCGCCGACATCTCGCGCTACGAAGACTGTCTGAAGTACGCCAATTCCAAGCTCGACTACGTCGTCCATCCGGGGCTCTACATGCTGCCCAGCAACATGGAGCTGAACATCGGCAAGAACATCGCCAATTACAATAACGAGATCTTGATCGCTCCCGACACCACGACACCCGGAACGAACGTCGACCTCAACGCGAAAACGTTCGCGAGGGTTAAACCACCTCCTCCTCCCGTAGAGGTCACACCACCGCCGTCAGCGTTACAGGACAAGCCTCCGTCAGACGATCACGAGGATCAGAAGACGGCCGTCTTGGCTCTATCGTTACTTTCTTTTCTGGTCTTCGTCGAGTTTCGTTAACAACCAGCCGACGAAGATCATGCCCAAGACCCACAGATGTTCTCCCAACCACATCGCCGTCTTGCCGAGCGTCGACAAGATCCAGGACACGATGGCACCCAAGATGCCGGGTAACGCCTCGCCGAATTTAGAGGCCAGTCTCGCGAGCAATTTACCGATCGCGTCCAGCTGTTTCTTGATCCATTCTTTCACTCCTCCCTCCTTGTGGGGAGGTTTGGAGGGTGGTGTGGGTGGTGGCGTGCTCGTCCCGGGAAGGAGCAATTCGACCAAGAAACCTATCGTCATGCCGATCGCCGTCAGGACGCTGAAGATGGTGATACCCTGTTCCCTGAACAGGTCGGCGATCCGTTCTCGCAACGGAAGATTATCGTCCAGTAACCTCGCGATCGATTCTTTGATGGCGGTCAGTTGCGACTTTAGCCTTCCCTTGAGGATGTCGACACTCTCGTTCACGGCGTCCAATTCACCTCGCATCTTGGCGATCTCCCTCTCGATGCGTTCCCGATCGTCGGATTTCCTTTCCAGATCTTCCTGCCACTGCGACAACATGCGTTCCGTCTCCACTCTCTTGGCTTCTTGGACGCGCAGAGAACCGCGAATGGTTCGCAGACTCTTATCTAAACCCAACAGTTCTCTCATGGGCAATTCGTGGTTTAAGTCTTCTATACTTTCAGATAATCTCTCAATCCCATCGTCTACTCGTTTAACACTCGTTTGGTCAAAAACATCCAATTCTATATTTTCTACAACCTCATTAACATCGCGTATTACATTCCTTGCCTTTTTTTATTTCGGGAAGTTCATCTTCTAAACCCAGGGTTCTAACAAATTGTATACCTCCTCTATCTTTTAACGTCCTTGCTTTTACAAAATTCTTAGGATTACGTTTATCGTTTAATAAAATCTCCTTACCCTCCCACACACGCATAGAGCGAATACTTACCCTTGGATATAAAATTTAAGTTTTTTATCGGTACCACCCGTTGCTTTTTTCCATTCATCCACGAGACGTTGGGTGTTCAAACGCTCGAGTTGATCTCCTTGAGGTGTGATGGAACTTCTGGTAAATTAACATCCTCCAGCAAGGGTGTATTTTCATCGCGGGTGGTTGTTCGACGGTACCTTGATCACCATCGTTATTATCATCAACAACATCATCGTCGCCGAACGTCGGATTATCGAATGTAACCGGTTCCGCCATATTTTTTTAAAACGCTTTAAATTTTTTTATTACGTAATAGAAAAAAGATGATGAATTACGGACATATTCTCGATCCTAATAGGAAATTGCGCACACCCTTCGGCGGCGTGAAGGGTATACGCCAAAAGGTCTCCATTACCCACAATCCTTCGAGCATCACAGAAAACCATACGTTGACGGTCCGCTTTCCCAATCTGAGCGATAACGACGTCATCGTCCCTCGCACCGCGAAACTGTGCTTCGACATGGAAGTCGCCGTGGACGGCGGCGACCTCTCCAAAACGAGTGTTTATAATAATCTGGGGCGTAACATCGTCAAGACGATCGAGGTGAAGATCTCGGGGAAGACCGTTCAGAGCATCAACGATGCCGATAAATTCTTCGTCTACAACGATCTTTGGAAGACGGAACGACGTAACATGGTCTATCAGGGAATACAGAGCGACGATCTCAACAAACTAAGAGCAAAACCCATCAACTATGCAATGCCTCTCGATAGTAACGAATACTACGAGATCGGTGCGGTGTTCAAGAACCGCTTTTGCATTCCCCTGGACTTCGAAATCTTGGAGACGAGCGAACCCTTTTATCAAGAGGGGTTACAAGATCGATTGGAATACATGCTGACGTTTAACAACGCCGTACACGTCGTCTCGACGGACGATGACGATGCCGATAAAAAGACGAGTTACAATGTGTCCAACATCGCGTTGGAGTTCGAGCAAATCACCGACGAGCATCTCGCTCGCAGCATCAGACAGAGTTACGCGGGTCAGCACGTCTATTACTTCAACGAGATCATGCTCTACCGTAAGACGATGATGAGTAAATCGGATAGCGCCCTCAATTATCAGATCAACACTTCAGCACGCTCTCTCGCGGGCATTCTCTTTCTCTTCAAAGACCCTTCCGTCAAGGATCCCGAAAAGTTTTATAATCCGCGAATCACCAAAGTGAGAATAACCATCGAGGGTAAGCCAAACCAACTGTTCACAGGCTACATGTCACCTCAAGACCACTTCGACAAGATTAAAAAGTTTTTCCCCCTGAATCGCGAAATCGTCACGGAAACGGTCGCCAAGGAACTCGAGCTGAGCGATATGACTCTGGGAAAATATCTCAAAGACCATTTCGGTCTCTGGCTGGATCTGCGAACGACGCCCGAAAACCATCTCCACGGCACGGGTCGCAAGTTACAAAACATAAGCGAAGGCGTTTTCCGTCCTCATCGAGAGAACGCCAGAAACCGATACCAATCCCTTGGACGTTTACATCTTCGTCGTCAAGGACGGACAGATCAACATGTTGGACGGTCGTTTCAAGAGCGTCGTCTCTTAAGAAAAATTAAAATCCCATAAGAAAAAATGTTCATGCGAAAAGCACACGCCGCCATGATCGTGGGGGCCACGGGCTGCGGGAAGACGGAATTCGTTCTCGATCTGCTGGAAGACGAATACAGAGACGTCTTCGATCACATCGTCATCCTGTGCCCTTCCATCGACTTCAACCGAGCGTACAAATCGAGAAAATGGATCGGCGAAGACGTCAAACACCCCAAAGACAAACGCGTCGTCATCGTCAATCCCGTCTCCAAGACCGGCGAAGAATTGCTGCAGGACACGTTGAGACACTTTTACGAAGTGTACAAGGGCACGCCCACGCTGTACGTCATCGACGACTGCTCGGCCACGAAACAGATCAAGAAGAAAGCCGATGCCCTGTCCATGCTGGCGTTTTCGGGACGACACGCCAATCAATCCGTCTGGATCCTGTCGCAACGCTACAACAGCGCATCCAAAGACTTTAGATCCCAGATCAAGTGGGTGGCGCTCTTCTTCACCCAAAGACAAATTCAGTTTCAACGAATGCCTGGACGAAAACGACGTCGTGCCCAAAGAGGATAAGAAACGACTCAAACACGAACTGTCGCAACGCAAACACTCCAAACTGATCTTGCGGACCAAACAACCGACCGACTATAAGTTCGTCGAGTGAAATTAATTTATATGTTGTCATATAAATTATTCAAAGGGGTCCAGCTAATCTGTAGCCTCATGCACTACCTGTGCCCAATTCACTTCGGGATCCCAGGGGCGACTATCGTCAAACCATAGCCGATATTCAAGCCACCAACTTCTCTTTTCCCAATCGACGGCGGGATCCCACGGTTCGTTTACTTCCCCGAGTCGATGCCACTGATTCACACATTCGTACCAGCAATATTTAACTGCCCATGCCACGTCCCGATCCCAATCTTCTCCAGCCTTGAACCGGTCGTTACATCGATCAAAGTAATCTTTATTAAACCAATTCACCGTAGGATCCCAGGGTTTGGGACGGTGAGATTCGTTATAACTTTTCCAATCCTTAACATTTTCTTTATGATAAGAAGGGTCTTTTAACGGATCGACGAGACACGATCTCCGACGCCAATCGACGCGCCGATCCCACCACATCAGATTATTATTCTCGTCGCCAACGCATAGCTTCTGTAAACTCATGTCCTTTTTTTTTAATAACTTCAGACTTTTCTTAACGGGCTTTTCAATATTTACTACACTATACCGTTGGAGCACCTGCCAGGACACACTCGTGCGGTTAGTTTTACCTGGTGAGCACGGGAGCGTGTCGTCTATAGGCACAAATAAAATTGAAAAAACCATCTAACGCGTACAAACAAACACACACACACAGTATTTATATATATCCACGTATATAAATAACAAACGGGGTCACAAATGGGGACACGTGACAAACGGAATTCCGGGAAATCGACACGTACAGACAGTTCTTGGAAAAAGGTGAGCTCAAGTGCCTTACATATACTACTTATGCTAGTCTTTCTGAAATTATGAAAATTTTAAACAAGGAAACATTCATTTCATCTGACTTTATAAGTATAAGGAATGATTTATAATAATTTTAAATTATAAACACAAAGTACAGACGAATTAATTTAGTTCATAAAATGATAATGAATCCTGGAAGATGAAATTCAAAGAGTGCAATTTTTTTTTAATGGTGATATTAGTACGATAGATTGAAGTTCAGAACTGATTTGTTAGGGAAATATGGTTGCTACAGACATCAAAATATAATATATAAATTATATATATATACATATATTGTGACGTCATAACGCGTGTAGCTTGTCATCCACCCCCCTGTGGATGATAGGCTGATCATTTTACACTAGTTATAAGGATAAATCTGTGAATATGGGAGAATAACCAATCATTCTTGTTATCTCTTGTCTTTAATATCGATATATCAAATGAACAGATCAAGGGTAATACACAAACGCTAAACTATGTGTGATTCGGAGTGGAATATTTTCTAATTTCTTTTATTTTGAGCTTGGCTGTAGTTAAGAGGAATCGGTTTCACCTTTTTTCTAACTACCAAATAAGTGTAAAGGTCAGAAACAGTTATACAAGTGAATATTTTGACTGTTTTCATTGTCATCTAATTAAGGTGTTTCGGAATTTTATATCAGTCAGATATTTCAGATCCTTAAAGGGACATTAGCTGGTTATTATTTTTTTTTTTTAAACAAAATTATTCCTTCTTGACTACTTAGATTGATAAACAATAGCAAAACAGAGATATACACGGGCATAAAAATTCTTAAATCCCTATTATATTTTCTGGAAATTGCTTGAGAAACCCAGGTTTGGCATTTTTTTCAATTGCAATTCATTAATTCAACCTTACTATTTGTATATGAATACCACACAAGACCTGACCTTATTTTCAAAAAATACAATGTATATAGAAATAGAAGATGTATGCCCGTGTATAGCTCTAATTTGTTATTGCGCATCGAGTTAAAGTGGTAAAAGTAGAAAAAATCGAAATATTTTTTGGATAAAAAACAGCTAACGCCCCTTTCAGTAGTATGAAGAAGTACCAATGGGTATTCGAATCTCCAAGTCTCCGTCGCAAAAAAAAATGTCAACTAGGAGAAGGGCACAATTTGTACCCATTGGAATGCCGACTAATTCATGAAACCTCTAAACAGACATATCTTATGTACGTCTTCATTATAACACAAACACCATTTACTATTTTCGGTGTCACGTTGTAAATAAGTCTGTGGTAGCCTACACAAGGTAAATGAGTATGTACTCAGAAACACTTAAAAAGTAATTGTTACTGAATTAAAATAACAATGAAGAACAAACTACATATTACGTCCATCATGTTTGTCTTGGGATTTATACTGTAATTATAATAATGGGATGAAGTTGTGTTTATTGACGGTTAATTGTTGTCAAGAACGAAGTTGCAGAAATAGAATATTAGAAAAATATGACAGTAACAAGAAAAGTCTATATGTATTACCTTTATGTCAGATACCTTCTCAAAGAATCATATGTGATAAGAATGGAAATGCATAAATATATAGGCTTAATAAGATAAATATGACCTAGGCAACAAATTTCCGCCCAAGTCAAGATTGAACAGTGTAATCTTGAGGCTTGATCCAAGGTCATGACACAGCACCTTCCATAAGGAACATATTTACTAAGTATGAGGGTATCGTGACGATGCATGCTTGGGTATGGCAGGAGGATGATCATTGCATTTTACCTGTACCATATTACGTTTCGTAAAAAAAAACCGTATTGACCTACATGGCACTGGCTTTATTGTTTAGAGTCGTTCACGTGACAAACGGCATTAAGCAAGCTATGGAATACATGCTTGTATATATTCTGGAGTGTTTTTAGTTCTCCACAAAGTGTCTATTGTGGTGCGTATAACAAAATCTACTCGTAATAAAAGTCAAATCGCACCCTGGCCATCTCTTACACAAGTCATTTCGTAAACCAAAATTGAAGTCGTACCCATATAAAAAAAGTCATCTCTTATTCGAGAAAAGTTATTACTCGGTAAGTAAAATGAATTTGTACCCATATAGAAGTCAGTTTTACACCCAAAATCGATTTAAATGATTTTTAATGAGGTCATGCCCAAACAAGTAGAAGTCATTTCGTATCCAAGACAATTTTTCAAATAAAACGATATCGTACAATAGATAAATCAACTCGTACTAATAAAAATCAAGCGAAAAAGTGGTACCAACGAATTTGGTAAGCGGAGTGAAATTCTACCTACACCAATTGAGGAATCGTACCCAGCAGAAAAAAAAATCATCAAATCAAATGAAGTTCTATCCGACAAAATTGGCTTTGTGAAATGATATTGTACCCAAATCAGAGAAGTCAACTCGTCCATTGAGTTGATAATTATTATCAAATAAGATGAAGTCGCACACGGATAAGTAAAATTCTGATCTAAATAAAGTGAAGTTCTTTTGTAAAAAAAAACATACAGAGATACATTTAAAAAAAAATGTTAAATGTTTAAATTATTTAAATTATTTTATTTTGACAGCAACCCTAAATGAAGAACTCTAGCTTTATTTTCACTATTCGTGATTTTGTCCATGGAAAATAGCAGAATCGTAACTTTTAGATCACGGACAAAACAAATATTACAAATTTAACCGGAGCAATGTACATAACAATCGAATTATAGAGATTTTTTTTATATTTCCAATCTACTAGAATTACAGTAGCAGATTCCATCTTGAAACGACGACTCGGCCGTAGGCCTATATCCAGAAAATGACAGGTATAAAAACGGCTGATATAAACAGATCAATGAATTTAAAAAAGGAATCAATTCAACAGAAATTAATAATTAGATGAATAGTTAAAGATTAATTCGGAACAAGAGTTTGATCAAAACAATGAAAACGCAATGGGAAAGTGTCTATATATAGCGTGACTCAAGTTATATTGTTTATTTCTATCCTAAACTCTCTAAAATTCAAGGGTTTTTGTCTATAAAAGTATATATGATTAAGTTGTTAGTATTAGATTAATTGATACTAAGTAAATGCAACTTAATAACACCCACTAAACCTCCCAAAAATCTAAAGTACTTTAGATTTCTTCATTCAGTATCGCCCCCCTTTTTTATTGTATAACAAAAATTTTCAGCGTAAAATATGTTAAAGTCATTATCATTTTTACATAGAACTTATACACAATAAACTATGAATTTGTGTGTTAGATCTATATTTTACGGTGGCTGGTTTAGGACACAGATTATTTTATTTTATCTCGTTATAAAGAGATAATTAAGTCTCAATAACTAGAAAACTATCTCTTTATAACGAGATAATTTTCTCGTTATAACAGCTTAATTATCCCGTTATAACGAGATAAAATAATTAATGTGTCCTAAACCAGCGACCGTAATTATATTTTTAATTTTAAAAAATTAAGGAAATTATTTGTTTATTAATGTTTAATCATATAATTACTGCTGAATATGTCGTCGTGGGTACAAGTGTCTTTATGTATTGTGTAACTTGCTACGAGAAAATGGTAATGTGTGTTTTATAATATGACTTGACTTCCTGGGTACGTGTTGGTCAGGGTACGAACGGACTACAAAATTAAAAGCGTCATTAAAGGGAGATAACTTTTATACGAAGATTGAAGCCGACAAGATGAGCAGCTGTGCTAAAGTCGTCCTCGGTGATATTTTAAAAGCACACGAAAGAATATCTCCATATATTCATCGCACTCATGTGTTAACAAATACCACGTTTGACCAGATCATTGGCAGAAAGGCTTATTTTAAAACTGAAAATCTTCAGAAAACTGGGTCATTCAAAGCAAGGGGTGCACTAAATGCCGTTCGTAAATTGATTTCACCAGGAAATAGATCTATGGCTAGTTTGCTTTTATCACTTGCATGAACCCGTCCTCTACCTTTTTACTCATATTCTGTAACTTATCGCTGATAACCTTAATCAACGACTTCCCGTCGTTACCTGTTCAATCTTTCACGGGCGCAATATTTATAATGTGAAATTGCATCTACCCCCCCCCCCCTCCCCTAAATATCGTGGTGTCCAGTAATTAATCATATCCTGCAATTAGGGCAAACGCATGCGATATTTGTAAACAACACGTGCTTTTCACTTCCGTAAACAAAAAAGCTGTACGTGAACATTTAGGGCATATCTAGGACCTGCCTGTTGACCTCAATGTCTATGAAGTCAAAAGTATCTTGTAAAAATAATTATATATAAGTTTTGTTTCCCCTGACTCGGATCCCAAAAATGTGTATTATTTGAAGGTACTTTGATTATAAAAATGAAATTGACCCTTGTGTCTTATTTACAATTATCAGTTGCATCTAATTAGGGGGATATGTCTTATTACCAGACTAGTAACTGCAGCATCATAGAAGACCGTATTTTACTATTTGAAGAAGGGAAAGAGAATTGAAATTAATATATGATGGTTTGTTGTAATTGTGCACACCTAAGACGAATTTGGTCAAGCAGTCGCTATAAATAAACATTTTGAATTGATTCAAAACATTGATTGAATACATCAAGCATTCGGCAAAACAGTCACAATAACAAAACATTTTATTCAGTAATCAATAAACCGTTGCAAGATCGAAAATAGACACACCCCTGTGTTCAGTGAGTGTTCACCATCTTGTAATTGTGGAAGACATTGGCTTAATGTTATTGATTTTAGAATAAAATTTACTTTTTCTGACCCTTGAATACACAAAATCTTAACTTTATTAGAAGCTGTGATGATGCTTTGTTTACGGAAATGCCAGCGACTGTAGTACCGTCCTCATTGCCAGATATGAGTCCTATATGTAGAGCAATAACAGATTTAACAAGATTTTAATTCATTTGATGTTCTAATAAAACGTGCTTACAACAGAACTGTAAATTATAGATGTAAAACGAAGGAAATACTTCATGCTTTGGGATCAAACTAGACCATTCACAGTAGGCCCTAGGTATTAAAAATAACACTTACAGGTCCTAAGTGATCTTTCAACAGGTTCTGAAATGATATAAAGGTTGTTAAATACCACTTTGACAAGATATGATTTTCTAATAAAAATAAATTAAAATCTTTAAGCTTGCATAAAAATATTTAATTTATTTTATAAACCAGTGACTAATATTTGCATGTAATCAAAAATGTTTATAGTCTATGACCCAGCATATGAAAGAATTTATGATTTCTAGAAAAGTCTTGACTGACAGCAGGGGCTCAGATTCCAGAGAGCATTTTTCATACAAACAGTAGTAGAATCTGGATTAAATTCCTGGTTTGGATCAACCTTCTCATCCCTAAGAATCAAAATGATATGCCCCTTCTATTGTCTTAGACCAGTCTATTTTGGTCCGTAGTATTGATGGGGTTAAGACAAGAAGTCACTTGCAAAGTTTTCTGCAAGAAAGTCATAGGCATTTATGATAAGACTTCAAACTAGGCAAGTACAGGTTTTTGTTGAACGTCCCACTCAAGAATCTTTCATTCATGTGGAAACGTTGCCAAATGCCGGTGAAGTGCTACATATTTTGGCCTATGTTCAGAACTTACAGCCATTGAGCACTGAGATTTCTTTAATGTGCAAATACCTACTGTAACACGGGACCTTGGGTTTAACTTTTTCATCCAATGGACAAGAAAACCCAGTCGCCTCCACCGAGGCTTGAACTCGAAACCCTCCGGTAGCCAATTGAGCACTCTACCGCGGAGTCGGCAAGTAAAAGTAACATTCAGTTATATGACCTTGATGGATTAGTGTAGATCTGAAGCACAAGGCTATTTACTGAAAATATACAGGGTTACAATTTTAATCAAATACTTTATCTTGTTTTTCAGGTAAACAAACATTTTTTTTACATTTGATAAAACATCTACTTGCTTGCTTTTGCTTCATTTAACAAGCAGCGTGACTCATCCTTGTGAGGCAAGTAGAGAGATGTTTAGTGTGTGTGTTTCAGTGCCCTTGTTTGAGTGGTCTGTACTTCCAATGTTTTTGTAAGTGCTTTTACATTTGTACAATGAAGGTAATCAAACTTCACATCCCAGACCATATACCTTCCGTCTAGGCATAAAACTGTGCAGACAACCAGGAGATGAAATATTTTCTCTGAAAATCTAGTGCTACCAGGGATCAAACCAGGGACCTTCGTGTTGAATATCTGGTGCTGTACAAAGTGAATTACTCTGTCAGCTTAAAATATCTACTTGACACATATTATGCCAGTGCTCTAGAATTTTTTTATTGTCCACTAACCAACGGATGAGTGATGGGTAAAATGTTACTCACTCAACCACAAAATCCACTTACCGAAATAAGAACCAAACAAAAGAAGATTATTAAACTTGTTTTTATTCTCGATATGTAACATGACAGATTATTAATTTATTTGTCACATTTGATTTCCTTGGAAGAGACAAGGTGGGGGCGATTTTGTGGCCTTTGACATGCTTTGTGCCTGCTCCACTATTTGACCATGTAGCAAGATCTCACTTTGGGTCATATTATTCTAAGAGAGAACCACTTGATTGACACTTGATTATAAAATTCTTATTAACTGGCTATTCGGACAAAACATGTGGCAAGTTTATTGCCCCCTTGACAACATTTATTTCCCCTGCTTTACATAATGTAAGTCGGGAAATAGTTAGTGCCCTGTGGGACAATAAACTTGTCATTGACCTCGTAGCCAGTCAGTAAGTGTGTACTGTCTAATAACTAAGCTAAGCCTGTATAATTCTGTACCTGTTTAACATATATGTATAACTTTATATACAATGTAAATTTTTGTATCTTTTTTTCTCTTCATTAAAGGGTTGGATGTGTATTCAAATTACAATATATATCCCACCATCACAGCAGCTTAAAAGACATGTGTAAGAACAGTTTATATGTTGATCTAAGTAATCATTTTGTCTATCTTACAGCTTGATGGTGAAATCTGATTGCATGAAGTACATGTAAATGTATGAGGGTGAGAAAAAACAGTCTTAAAGGCATGGTGTACATGTACTTGTACTGTGTAAAATCTTACTTATTGATAATGTAATCTAGACCTGAAATAGAGTTACATCATGAACTAGGAATATAAAGGGCATACCTCCTCAATAAAATTCCTTAACTGGCTATGTGCCAATGCCATGAGATTCCCTTTTTAGTTACATATAGCTAGGTCACCATGAACCTTTCTGAAATGTCTTTTATCTCTATTCAACCATTGTGTTTGATCCCTTGTTAATTTTTAAACATTTTCGATGTCTTCTCGAGATCCATTGGGCCAATTTTAACCAAACTTAACAGGGACTATGGCCATTTGAATACACAATGTTTGAAAATGAAAAGTGGCTAGGGCCAGTAGGGGCTCCAAAAAGCCCCCAAATAGGTTCATCTTTAAAAATCCATGCATGAACCAATGATCAGATGTCTTTTGAATTTGAGATGTTTGCAAATGAAAAGAAATGTAACTGTAAATGAGCCTTTAGCAGATGTTCAAATGGCATAGGTTACAGTAACATGTTGTACAAATTGCTTGATTGACTTTTTGTAAATGAAGATACATGTATATGACAAAGTTGTTAGGAATTGTCTAAGGATTGTTTTGACATAGTTGTGAGTTCATGAGGTCAAGGTCATAGCCACCTAAATTTAAGTCAACAAAAAAATAAGTTTGTCATGAACTTTTAGTAATTTTTTTTCTTTTCTGAAAACCAATGGGCCAATAAAAAAAAAAAACTTTGCTGGAACTACCCCAGTTGGAAACTACATAAAGTCTGTGAATGAAAAGGAGGTTACCATCCATTGGGGTAAAACAAAGTGCCAAAACTTGGTATGATCATTACCGGTATAATCAGCATAGTAATCAATGATTTCACACAAGTGACAGTTAAGGCTTATTAGTCCTCTTGTTTCAAATACAATAATCATTATTCTACATTACAATCTTGTCTACGTACTTATTCATCCTTACCATTTTGGCAGCAGATATATCGGATGATACCGAGGCAGATTTTTGACCAGTCACTTAAACAGAGTTGCCATTCCTTGCACTCATTGTTGAGGAGTGAAGGACCAACAACTCTGTGTAAGAGATTGGTTTTAGATTTGAAGTTGAATCGACCGTTACAATTTTATAGGAGTGAGTGGTCAGGGAAATGTTCTCTAGGACAGGTCCTAGTTTATAATTCTTTAAATATCTGTTGTTATTTTTTTCCCTTGCAATATACAAATAAAAACTTATCAAAACTGACCATTGTAAATACACATGTAGAGTTTTTCTCACCCACATATACATGAAAGTTCATTCTTTTTACTCCGCATGTACCTTTTAATATTCTTTATCTTTTAAAGCTTTTTATGAGTACTTCACTAACCCAGTCTCTCTTAATGTTCAGTAAGAACAGTAACAAGGTTTTTTAATCGTTATTCATGTTTCTGTACATAGTTTATTAAAAGGATTCATAAATTTAAATGTTTTTAGGAGGTGCGATCAGAGAAATATATTTTCATAGAAAAACATTCATCACATTTTGCTTTTTTTCTAAAATCTATTTTCAGTATCCCCTTTCTTGGACTTGGGCTTTTCAAATCTTTATCAAATAAAGTTGCTAGATTTCATGACATATAAAGAGTTATAAACTATCACCCACATTTGTCTATTTCTCTTGTAGAAAAACTATTACATGTAATTGGATACCCTCCTAAAGACTTTTATAAAAGGGAGATAATCATGATAAAGAAAAAGTAAACACCTTTAATTTTCATTTCATTTTCATTTTCATTTTCAATGTTTTTGCTTCTGTTTTTGTTTTCCTCTTACACACAAGGTATATGTACGTGTATGTTTAATTGCACATTTAGTTCTGCATGCAATTTTTCCTGGAAGAATAAAATGTCCAAATTTTAGAGACATCATAATGTCAGGTAAAATATCATATTGCTAAAATCACAAATATTGTAATTTTAAAGAAAATTATGGTTTATTATATTCCAATAAAAACATCAACTATTACTATAAAAATCTGTTTATTTTGGTGTCGTACATTTTTATCTTTTTTACCAAACTTCTATCCTAGCTTGTATGTGCACAAAATTACCGGCACTGTCATCACCTGAACAGCTTGCCTTTAGTTTTGTAGTTTAGCCATTGTTATTCAGTTTGTATTGTGGCTGATATCACTGCATACAACAATAACTACATGGATGTTTTTTTAGATATTACATAGGGCCTATTTCTTCTCTTTTCTTTGTAAATTTTCTCAATATGTTGAAATGAAATTTGGTTATTGTAGTTTCTATTAAGGCATGAACACATTGTTGTATTGATTTTCAGATGTAAATAAAAGCATGGTAAATATCATTTACATCAAACAGCCAAATAATCACATGTAATCTGCAGTAAATTACACATCTTAAATGTAAAAAATGTAGATCTGAATCAGGAAAAAATTAAAGATGAACATTCAAGGTTTATCATATTTTGGCATAAAATGCTTTCAGATAAATTAGTCCTGATATTTTTGACAACATGTTTGCAGAAAAAATAGTTGTGATATTTTAAGACAATATGCTTTCAGATAAATCAGTTCTGATATTTTGTTGTATCAAACTTGAATTGTTTCAAGTGAATTTGTTTTTTCTTTATTTATTGTCATAAGATTTCTTTGTAGGTTTCTGCATTAAAGGAGAGAAAAACAGATATATCTGGAGTGGTATGTACATTTTGTAGGATTTTGTGCTGTTTGTACATGTATGTAGCTGGAGTGGTATGTACATTTTGTAGGATTTCGTGCTGTTTGTATATATCTGGAGTGGTATGTACATTTCGTGGTATTTTGTTCTATTGTGGTATGTACATTTTGTAGGATTTTTTGCGGTTTGTATATATCTGGAGTGGTATGTACATTTTGTAGTATTTTTTCCTGTTTGTATCATAATAAGAGGAATTTTTTTTTTAAAAAACAATTGTAAACTTATGGATGTACCTGTCCCCTTAATCAGTTGAAATAATTTCGTGTAAAGATAGAAATTTCTGGCAAGAAAAAATTTTCTGCAGGAATGTTGGGGATTCCTTATTACAATTTTGTATCTTGGCTGCATCAAAATATTTCTGAGTTTTTATTTTTCATGTTTTATTGCTAAAGTTTGAAAAACAAAAGATGTCACTGAAGTTTAAAAGCTGCTATCTGAAATATATAATTCTTGTTGCTAGGTGACACATAGTAGTGGAAACCATGGACAAGCACTAGCCTGGACTGCCAGTATAACAGGTTTGAAATGCTGTGTGATAGTTCCAAACAATTCACCGAAAATAAAGTCAGATGCCATACAGAATTATGGTGCCGAAGTAATTTACTGTGAGCCAACCCCAGCCTCCAGGTACTTTTTCATTAAAACTCTACAGTTGTTCTTTGATAGATAATACTCATTTTCTGCCATCATAAGGTAATTGTTACACACAAAACATTTATCACCCCTCTGAACAGAATCTCCTTGTTTTTGTTGGTGAATAGACAAAACAT
Organism: Atrina japonica; assembly: GCA_030159075.1. NCBI lineage: Eukaryota > Metazoa > Mollusca > Bivalvia > Pterioida > Pinnidae > Atrina > Atrina japonica. The sequence goes on along the minus strand of BROG01000941.1, from coordinate 143,819 downwards.
ATTTTACCATAAGTCGCCGAACAGATTTATATTTTCCGTGTGTACCGCTTGATGTATGGTACTAAATTTGTGATGTCATTTGATTATTACGAGATGTGGTGATTGTAAATATGTAACAGCCCAAGACACTGCATTGGGTTTGTCTGTGTGTCTGTGATAGGGTTAATAAAGCCACTGGAACTGAGCATGAGACATGCTCTTATAATTTTCTGTTGAATATTCAGAGGGGTTACAAATTTGTAATCTGTGTTGTCATACGTGTCATGTGGTTTCATATCATATCCCTGAATTCCCGCCCTTTTCCCGGCCTTCGTCATATGACAATATAAATAACTAATAGCATATTTAATAACAAAAGATATGACAACTTTTGTTACAGTGTTATTATGAACACTATTGTGCCTGTCATTACACTTACCATAATAATTATCTTATTGAAAGTTGTCTGTCGCCTCTGGAATTTGGAAAGGTCTTTTGTGTTGCACAGGATATTTTGTGGCTTGATAAACAACTAAAATTTGTACAGTGGAACTTGGCTTGTAAGACCACCTATATTTTGAAATCACATTCTGAAAAACTGCTTGGTTAAATAATCCTTAAGATAAAACCTTTTTGAGAGATCATCTGTCTTTAGAGACTTTAATAATTAATATATTTCAGTGGCTGATGTAATGGTCCCTCAAGACGTGTTCCACTGCATCACATACAAATTAGATCTATTTAGTCTTTTGTTTGTTTGTTTAAATAGTTTTTTACTCAACACTTACCAATTTTTCCATCGTATAATGGCAACCAGTTTTTATGTTGGGGGAGAGAACCTGATTACAATGTACCTGAGAAGAGAATAAACTTTCCCACAAAAATCCCACAAAAATCAGCCAAGGTTCCAGTTGGACTTGAAGCCACTGGAGAGTAGAGGTGAGAGACATTGTGACTAATGTGTGATGCTCTAACCACTTGGCCTTAGAGGTCCAGTAATCCTGTAGTCACATTTCTAACTGTCTCAAGATTTTTTTCAAATTACCAAATGTTACATAATAATTTTTCAGACAATCAACATGTGATAAAGTAGCAAAAGAAAGAGGTTTTGAGATCATCCCTCCTTATGATAATTATGACGTTATCGCTGGGCAGGTAATAAGTCTTTTTGTGTTGTATCATTTAGTCTATTTGTCAGTAATTACTTCTTTATGTAAATGTAATTTTCTATCAGCTTTACGGCTTTTTCTGCTGATGCAGTCCAGTGTTCATACTTGTTTCTTCATGCACATATCATGAATATACAATTATTTGTTTTTTCTCTGTTTGCTTTTATGATTGATGGTGGTTTTGTGTCTTTGAACTGAGGTCATATCAGAAAATTCAAAGTCATTTGATGGATGTATGATCATCCATTTTTTAGAGTGTGAATGAACAAGGTTTATTACTCTCTGAATTGTAAGATTGAGACAAGAGAAAGTCAAATACATAGAGGATATTTGCCAATTGTTTTTGAATAACATGTGTAATGAATAACATGTGTATTACAGACAAATGCATATTTAACATGAGTGCATAGATTTAAGAAAATAAGCTGTGATTTAACTGGTATTTTAATGTTTTTATTTTTCAAGGGTACAATTGCAGTTGAGTTTCTGTCACAAGTACCTGAGTTAGATGCCATTTTAGTGCCTGTAAGTGGTGGTGGAATGACATCTGGTATTGCTATAGCAGCCAAGTCAATCAAACCAGACATCAAAGGTCTAACACTTACCTTTTCATTTTTATCTCTATTTATCAACATGCACTATTTTTTTTTCAGTTATATCTTATATGTAATTTGATTAAATAATCATATTCATTTATATTATGTAAAAATCCTAAATGACACCTGAAATAAGATCTAGTGCATCCTAGGGGACATGATAAATACTTGATGTCTTTCGAGATCGTTTTGGGTAAATAAACCAAGCAAGCGACCTTTTTCTACCAGTTTGCTTCCTTTTTTTGTCTATTTTTTTATTTCTTATGTTCTAGTGCAATTCCACAAGAAAACCAAGAAACTGAATTCATCATTTTATTTATGATAAAACAGGAAAATCTTTACCTCTAATATAGATCTAGAATCAACAAGATAACATCATTCATCACTTTATGGGTACTTTCGGAAATATTAATTACAGAAGAGATACCAAACCCGACTTTCATTTGAATTTTGGAAATTAAAATATAATAATGAAAGTAGTAATGATAGTTATATAAAATGATTTATTTACAAAAATGTTTATGTAAATCTTACATATGATAAAGTACTTTAATACTTCAAATGGATAAAATAGATATAATTTTCAAGTAAATAAACCATGTATTTAGTAACTTTTCCGTTTTGCATCTATATTTCTAAAAACATGTAATTGTATTACAATTTATAGATTTTTAATAAGAATTTGCCATATGATTTCAAGTGTCATTAAAACAACTATATTTATTTAATTTCTTATAAAACTTTAATCTATAGTACCTGTATGTATACAATAATTATATATTGAATTAATGGAACTCTGAGGGTTAAAGAACAAACCAGGAAATTATAATGGTGTTGCAGTAACATATAAAAATGGCACTGAAGTTTTGTTTCACACATGAGTGGGGAAAATTTACTCACTCTCCTGACATGATTAAGTTATGATCAGAAAATAAATACGCCACACGCACTCTTGATATTATCCCTATAGGGATGTCTGTAATTATCAACAACAGTTCACAATTGACATTCAGTTTAATTCTGGTCGAATTGAAATGGACTGCAAAATGGCTCCGAAATTACTAAATGGACTCCTAATTTTGTAGTTGTGGGAGTCCATGGAGGGAAAACCCTGATTACATTACATTATATTACCTGGTACTTTCTATGTTTTGCTCTGATTGTGAGTGTGTGTCTATCTGTCTGTCTCTGTCTCTCCCTCTCTCTCTCTCTCTCTCTCTCTCTCTCTCTCTCTCTCTCTCTCTCTCTCTCTCTCTCCCTCTTTCTCTCTGTCTCTGTCTCTGTCTCTCCCTCTCTCTCTCTCACAGTCACTGGGTCACAGACAAACAGAGAGAGAGAGGTATAAAGGACAGCAAATTTTGAAGTATATGTATATTAAGTGTACCACCCAAAAAATGGACAAATATCTTTTCAAATGGCACATTCAACTCATTTCTTTCTCATTGAACTTTCAATCACAATATAGCATTGATTAAATATATTAACCTCATTTATTTGCAGTTTTTATGGTCGAACCAGCAGGAAAAATGTGTGAGAAATCTTTAAGAGCAGGTATTTTTAATGACATATCTTTTACAAAATAATATAAAATGATATTTATAATGTTAGATTTTAATATGATAATCGGTAATGACATGCTCTTGATGCATCATCACTGATGGGAATGGTCTAGTTTGGTCCTTTGATTCTCAAGTGAAAGGTCTTGGGTTTGAATCCCCAGATAGGGTCGTAACCAAGACTTAAGTAAACTTTGTGATTGTTCTTTTACCAAGTGTTGGAAAAAAAGAAGTGGAATTCACAGGTCTTTTAGATGAGACAAAACACTTAGGTTCTCTAATATGACAGGCTTAACATGTTAAAAAACCAACACTGCATTGATGTCAATCCATAGCATTTGTCAAAATTTGTGTCACTTACCTAGAGCTGGTGATGTATCTCAATGTAAAAGAAAAATTGCAGATGTGATATGAACCAACAATGAGATACGATCAAGCTGTCACTGGATTATCAAACATTTTACACCCTTAAAGTGATGACTTGTTTATCATATCTAGTTATAGTACATTGGTATTTGTTAAGTTTGGTTAATGTTTTGGGGTTTTTTTTTTGCATCATGTAGAAAATCATGTTTTTAACCCATGAACATAAATTCAGTAGCAAGCCAACCAGATAACCAAGTTTCTTCTGTGAAGAATTGGAATAGCAAGTAGTTAAACACAAATAATACACTGTAGAATAAGATATTTTTGGGGGGGGTTAAAATTTTGTCATTTTACAGATAAAACAAAATCATTGACATTATATTTCATTGAAATAAAAGGAATCTATTGGTATTAGTATTACTAAATGTAATTAATTTGAAATTTCCTCATGCTTTTAATTTCCTTGGTAGATATAAAACGATGAATTTAAAACTAATGAAATTTTCTGATTCTACAATATCTATTCTATGAATAAAGTTGTTTTATGTCAAAACTATAATTCATTTGCAAGATAGCCACCAAGTTTTTAAAAGCAGAGAACTCATTGTCACAATGTAAACAAATGAAAGATCATTGGTCATCAGATAGGTAACTGAAAAACTTGCACACAAAATCAGTTTTAGTTTCCTGGGGCTCAAATCCACACCTACTAGAGGTTAGAGATTTTGTTGTTTAAATTGTGGTGCTCTGACAATGTAACCACAGAGACTAAATGATATGCCACCAGACTCCATTAAATTGTGGCAGTCACACAATGCTTACAAACACAAAATTTTAACTAGTTTTTATTGTCTTTAAGGTGAGAGAATGTGGCCAAATCCACCAGCATTTCTTAACACCATTGCTGACGCACTTAGATTACAACAACTAGGACAGATCACTTGGCCCATTATTTTAGACTTGGTAGAAAAAGATGTTTTTTCTGTGGTAAGTAGCCATGTCATGTGTTTGTTTTTTAGGTCACTCTCATATATATATATATATATATTGAAACCTGTATATAGGGGCCACCAAAAGGACCAGATAATGTATGAACCATTATGTGCAGGTGACCCTTATACACAGGTTCAGTTTAGTTGAAATATACAGTTAAGGGACTTAGAAAAAACTTTACATTACACCAGAATTTTTAAAATTCCACTTTTCCCATTTTCCCTATAATTTCATTTGGAGTTTCACTTAACCTATCACCAAACCCCTTTATGATGCCAAACTTTGGCGTAAAAAGTGGGGACAGTATAACAAGGTTTAATATATATATATATATATATATATATATATATATATATATATATATATATATATATATATATATATATATATATATATATATATATATATATATATATATATATATATATATTGATTATTTACAAGTAATCTATTAAGGGAGTAATCTTTTGAAGACTCAGTTACTGAAGCATCAAGATTGAATGACAACACAAGCAAATTGTAATCCATGCTATGATACTCAATGCAATTTAAATTTGAAGGGCTGGATTTTATCTTATTGTTAATTTTTCCTAGAAGACTCATTTTCCTTCCTGAAACATATAACATGGAATGTGTTCCAAGCAATTCTTGGTCATAAAATGGTTTGTCAGTATAAATGTGAATTGTGTCCCCTATCTATTGAATCTGCAGTAGAGTGCTCAATTCGCAACCAGAGGGTTACAGGTTTGAGTCTCATTGGAGGCAGCTGGCTTTTCCTGTCCTTCGGATGAGACAGTAAAATTTGAGGTCCCATGTCACAGTAGGTGTCGGCACGTTACACAACCCTCACTGCTCACTGGTCTAAAGTGCCCAGCAAAGGCCAAACTTTGAAGCCCTTCACTGGCATTTGGTGACGTCTTCATATGAGTGAAAGATTCTTGAGTGGAACGTTAAATAATGCATTTTGTTGATCCAGATATTATTTTACATGTCGGATTCACCACAAAATAAATGTAATAAAAACTTGAAGAAAGATTATTAATCAGGCTAGGGAGGTGCTTAAAACATATTTTTATTTCATTTTTTCTTTGTGTGTAGTATATATGGATCTAAATCTTTATTGACTCTCTCTAAGTACACAAATGTTATGTATAATGTGTGGCGTTGCTGAAAGTTAGATATCTATTAACTTTTTTTCATGCTCAGGGAAGGTGTTGTTAGGGTGTTTTAATTGATTCCCTTAGTGATCCGCGTATGTATACATACATAAAATGGAACATATTTGTGAGGCTTGTGTCGAAAGTCTTTAATAATTAACAGCAAATTATGAAATATGTTAAAATGATATTCAAAAATGTATTTTTGATTCATGAAGTAGAAAATTAAAAAATAACTTGAACTATTTTATTGTCATGTAAATATTTTCCGTTATGTAGATAAAGTAAGCCATTGTTGTTCACCTTAGCAACATGGACTAAATGTCCCTGCAATGGAGAAATATGTTGAATGCATGTAGATATAAGGTTTGAATTGCATTTTTATTGCATTTATGGTTTTATATTGGAAATTGGTATTGGGACATTTTTTAAGTGTTACATATATTTGAATATTTTGTATAGTATTTTATAACTTACTATTTTTCAGTTATATGGTGGTGGCCAATTTTTATTGGTGGAGGAGAGAACTCAGGCCTGGCACCATAAATCTTAAGAATTACTTAAGTCAGAAATTTTTCTCAACTTCGGCTAATCCTGAATTCTAATTGGCTGAGCAAACCAAGTTGAGAATATGCTCGAGTTTTATTGTGCTTGCTACTGGTTACAATGTACCCAGGAAAAGAAAATTGATCTTCCACAAGTAAACTGGCAAATTTTCTCACAAAAATCAGCTTTGGTTCCAGCTGGGGTTCAAACCTGTGCTGTCCACATCTGAGTGACATCAATGGCTCAAAGCATGATGCTCTAACCACTCGGTCATGGAGGCCTCAATTATATACAGACTTTAAACACACATTTAGCAAGAAATATCAAAGCATTATTCCTGTGTTAATTCTTTTCTTTTTCTCTCCACTTGTTTTTAGGAAGATGAGGACATGATTAAAGGAATGAAATTTGCATTTCAGAGAATGAAGGTCAGTATAAACATTAGTTAGGGCCAATCTGGTCATACTTGTTGTAGTTACAATTATGAAATAATAACAATAACACAAATGGTACTTTGGGAAGGAACAGTTGCTGCATAAATAGTTTTATAGTCTTAGGTGTAATGTTGTGGCAACATTTTAATGAAATTGGGAAATCTAGTAATACACAAAACTAAATGAAAATGAAATATAAGAATCTCTTTAAATTCATTGTCATCTGACTTCCCATTGGGAAATTTTGACTGCAAACTGGGAAAAATACATTGTTTTTGCATTGGGAATGGGGCCTTATTTTGGTCTCAAATAATATCAGTGATACAATGGTCTTACTAAAAGATCTTTTCTAATTCTCAATAAAACTCAATAACATCATTATAGCACGTATGTATATAACATAAAAATAGTCCCAGAACTTAAAAAAACCGGTCCTGGGTGTATATGAAAGGATATTGCACCTTTCATCTAATGTTACGACGTTAATGGAAAATGAAAGTAGGGTATATAATAAAAAGGAAATTATTTACCAATTGGTTTTCGAAATTATCTTAGAAGACAGGTGGTCATTTGTAAGACTGGTCTCAGAAGACAGGTGGTCATTTGTAAGACTGGTCTCAGAAGACAGGTGGTCATTTGTAAGAATGGTCTCAGAAGACAGGTGGCCATTTGTAAGAATGGTCTCAGAAGACAGGTGGTCATTTGTAAGACTGGTCTCAGAAGACAAGTGGTCATTTGTAAGACTGGTCTCAGAAGACAAGTGGTCATTTGTAAGAATGGTCTCAAAAGACAGGTGGTCATTTGTAAATATGGTCTCAGAAGACAGGTGGTCATTTGTAAGACTGGTCTCAGAAGACAAGTGGTCATTTGTAAGAATGGTCTCAGAAGACAGGTGGCCATTTGTAAGAATGGTCTCAGAAGACAGGTGGTCATTTGTAAGACTGGTCTCAGAAGACAAGTGGTCATTTGTAAGACTGGTCTCAGAAGACAGGTGGTCATTTGTAAGAATGGTCTCAGAAGACAGGTGGTCATTTGTAAATATGGTCTCAGAAGACAGGTGGTCATTTGTAAGAATGGTCTCAGAAGACAGGTGGTCATTTGTAAAAATTGTCTCAGAAGACAGGTGGTCATTTGTAAGAATGGTCTCAGAAGACAGGTGGTCATTTGTTAGAATGGTCTCAGAAGACAGGTGGTCATTTGTAAGACTAGTCTCAGAAGACAGGTGGTCATTTGTAAGAATGATCTCAGAAGAAAGGTTGTCTTTTATTAGAATTGTGTAATACCAGTATGTTACCAGTATGTAACAATGTTAAGATTTGTTCCATATGTTTTAAAATTTTGACTTAATGTCTTAAAAATATAAAGTAATATTGTTATAATGTCATATGATTTTCAGGAGGTGTTCCTCTCAAATGAGTCATAACCTAACAGCATGATATTCTTTGGTCAACATGTACATCTAATTTAAGACACTATGTTATTTTTGTCATAGTTACACAAATGGATATCATTCTAAAAGTAAAACTTAGACATTCGCTGTTGGATAACAAAATGCTTTTAGGATTTATTTATTTCATATCTATATTCCAAAGACAAACATTTTGTAATGTTTTATAGCTTGTGATTGAAGCTGCATCCGGTGCTGCAGTAGGAGCAGCAATGTCAGAAAAACTTAAGAAAATGGATCCAGAAATGAAAAACATTGGTGTGATTCTGTGTGGAGGAAATGTAGATATAGATCAACTTCCTTGGTACTGATGATTTACCAAAACTAAACAAGACTGTATATTGTATATTATGTCATATTATACATGAATTATACTTTGTCAATTTATACATATATTTTTATACAAAGAGCTATTACTTTCTATTACACATTTTATTACCTCGCCTGTTTGAAGAACAGAAGAGCTATTGCTGTCCCAGTTTAGGCCTTATCCTTTTTCTGTGTTAATGTTTTTGTTTAAGTCCATTGTGGACAAAGTACTGCAGCTACAGCCATGAAAGTTCACATGCACATTGTCTAGGGTCATGACTCAAGTTTGCAGGGGAGGGCTGGTTGCTGTGGTTTAATTTTGACCCAAATTATAACAAGTATAAAACAGGCTAGCTATATGGTTTGCCTTCACAACTGTCTATTTTTCATGTTATAAAGGACATCTATGCAGGTTTTTTGCCACCAGCTGTTGTCATATTTATAATGACAGATTATATATCAATTTATCAAAAAGGTGTAAATATGAATTATATAATTTTGTTTGTTATAAAACAACTACTTAACAAATCAAATTATGCTGTGTACTCGTTAGACAAGTTTGGCAGTAAATGCTGTCTTGTGAAAGTTCCAAACCATGTTTCTTAAATTTCTCTCTACATTTTATATGACACCGTAATGGTGAATGCATACAGTATATGATGTGATTGATACTTGTACAGGAATTTCAGGGGCATGACTGTGTAGATGATACCAAAGAGTTTGTATCTACATGGTATTGAACAATAGTATATATTGTATATAAGAGAGTGCAATAAAGGATATTAGCATCATTTTGTTATTTCTTATCATCTGTTTGACAGTGTCTTGTTCTTTTGATTTTAACTCTCATTCATGGAATTAAAGTGCAAAATTTTCAAAATCCTTGATGTCATTAAACATGTGATCACTTGTGAAACAAAAGTTTAAATCACATTTTTGGACATACATATAGTTTTAAGTAAATGAACCTACAGTTATGGAAGTTAGTAGGCATAGTCATGCAGTTCCTTACTATATACTTACTACAGTATGCAGTTTCCCTAAATATCAAAGTAGAAATAAGATCCACTGAAATAAAATTTTATCTTGTTAAAAACGGACATGTGCAAATCCAAATAATTAATTACAAATTGCCTTCATTTAGTGATGAAATTGTCTTCAGATTGACTTTAAGATACAAAATTCATTTAGTTTAAATGGACAAAAATGATATTTTTTTGCTTTGTGATTATTTTCAGTATTTGTATTTGTGTATCAAATAACAAGAGATGTCAGAAGACAACAAAGCTAGTGGAAATGGGTATACATTTTCAAAATAAATATTTGAGTTACAGCTATCAGATTTTAAGGTCAAAGGACTGGTAAAATTTTTATTCCTTCAACTCAGTTTAACACTTTTGAAGTCAAGGTACCAAATGAAAGTTCTGGTCACATGAAATCTATATGTAAAATATCAAAGCCCTATCCCTCATGTTTAAAATATATAGCCACGATTAAAGTGTTTGAAAAGCAATTCAAAGTTCAAGGTCACTAGGTCAAAAGTCAAGGTACCAAATGAATGGTCTGGTCGTAAGAAATATATATGCGAAATATCAAAGCCCAATCCCTCATGGTTTAAAAGTTATAGCCAAGGTTAAAGTTTCTGAAAAGTAGGTCAAAAGTCAAGGTACCAAATGAAAGCTCTCGTCATAAGGATCTTATATGTGAAATATTAAAGCCCTGTCCTTTGTAGTTAAAAAGTTATAGGCCAGGATAAAGTTTTGTATTGCCGATGATGACTACAGTGCTAGGGTATGGCATTATCTCTCTGGAATTTCATCCTGGCAAGCTAAAAATAGCTAAAAAATGAAAATAGTGATTCAAGTTGAAAATGAGTTATGTCCGATGGATTGCAAATACCAGTTCTATACAATTCACTTCCGGTTGTTGTATCCCTTTTCTTGTTAGAACCATAATTATGTTTCCAGTACTCTGGGCAACTTGATTCTTGACACAGATATTTGATTGAAAATATGGCATGACCTTGACTCAAACTAGATGTCTGTCAATGTCGTCTAGGATGGAATTTTCTTGTCCGAGTCTTGTCTTGTACACCAATGCAAAATACAACGATAGTAGTTGAAGAGAAACTTCAGTATTACCGTAGGTTGCTTATTCCAGAAACAGTTTGAATAATAATAATAATAATAAAAAAAACATGTTTCAGAGAATTTGAAGAAGAACAAGTTTTCTAAAATCAAGAGTCAAAATATACGACTTTTCTACCGAAAAAAAATGAATTAAGAGAGATATTTTTGTATATAATGTCAATATTTTTGTTTATTTTTTTCACTAAAAGTGGTACCCGGAAGTTAAATACCTAGTCATGACTTATCAGAATACTAATTTCGTTCAACATCACTTTGATTCAACACAAATATACTCTGAAGTTGATTTTAAAAAATATATGTAGTATTTGGAGACCAGGTCTTTCAACAAAACTGTTGGCATTCCAATCAGAACCAATTGTGCCCCTTCATTAGCTGACCTGTTCTTTTACTTATATTGAGCACACTTCATCCAGAGGTTTTTAAATAAAAAAAAACATTAGCAGTGACATTTAATTTGACATTGAGGACGTTTTGTCAATTAATAATGACAATTTTAATGTAAATTTTATACATCCCAACGGAAATTAAAAACACCACAGAATCTAATACCTAAGTTTCCTACTTGGAGAGGCCTCCGTGTTAGAGCATCACGCTTTGAACCATGAAGTCTTTCACTTTTGGTCAGGTCAAGTTCGAGTCCAACTGGAACCTAAGCTGATTTTTGTTAGAAATTTTGCCAGTTTACTTGCGGAAGGCTGATGGTCACTTACCGGGTACATTGTAACCGGGTCGTATCCTCCGCCAATAAAAACTGACTGGACGTCACCATATAAATGAAAGATTTGTCTACTGTGACGTGAACAATATTAAAAGAGATTCTACCTAGAAATTATATTTACTATAGACACAGACGGGAAATCAACAATCAAGCTATGACAAAGGTGATAATTTGGCTTTCCTATTCTCAACTTTCCACATTTAAAGTAGTAATATCTTTTTTTGCCGGTATTGGTGTTTATATCTCTCAGCTGATCAGATTTGTCAAAACGTGTTCAACATATGAACATTTCGTATACGTCAGAAAACTACTTCCCGATAAGTTTTTTCTCCAGGATGTCGGGAATTATTTTTGATGTCAACATTTCTCATATTTTACGATCGTGTAATGACCTTGTTGAATTGTCTGTCCGATAATGGTTGAATCGTCTTTATCAATTATGATGAAGATTAATTCCTCATTTATTTTATTTGAACTTGACTGGACTCGCAGCGGGTATGACCGGTTGACAGGTAATGTATATTACATAAGGTGTGTTTTGGAGGGTATGTTTTCCACAAAGCCCAAAAATGCTAAAAATTGAGCTTTGTTAGCACTCTGTCCACTTAGGGGCTTTGGGTAAAAACCATAGAATATCAACAAAAATCGTTGAAAATTGGAAATTAACAATTAATCCTTCATTTAAGGTCTTTTTGCAATTACAGTTATAATTGTATGGCAGATAGCTTAAAAGATATGTATGGACACAATAAACAATGATTTGTTCTATTCAAGTTGGTGTTTTGAGGTAAAAACTTTGAAAATTAACAAGAGATCGCTAACAACTAGAAAACCAAAATTAATAATTCAGTTTAGGCCCTACATTGCAATGACATATAAAACAAATCTCAGATACCATAGTATAAAGCAATAGAATGTCCTGGACATTGATACAAATCCGGTAAAATGGACAAACATGGACCTCTGGAAACTAAGAGGTGGGATCAGGTGCCATCACGGTACATCTTTCTATACATCATATTAAAAGTCTCAGATACCAAGGTATAAATCATTAGAATGTCCAGAATATAAGTACAAATATAGTAAAAAATGGACAAACACGGAATGGACATAAACGTTGCTACAACAAACGCAGACCTCTAGAAATCAAGAGGTAGGATCAGGTGCCACGATTGAGTAAGCATTACCTGTCGACCGGTCACAACCGCCGAGAGTCCACAGTCAAGTCCAGTGAAATACGGGAGGAGTGAATCCTCGTCACAATTGATACAAACGTCTCAAAAACCGCCAAAGAAAAGGCAATTCATCATTTCACTTAGTAAAACAGAGTAATCACAAACAAGACTATTATACCGACCGTAAAATTCATGGAACGTTCACATTAAACGCAGTTTTCGATATCCCTGTGTCAATAATTTGTCAGTGAGTAGTTTACCTCTGTATATGAAATCTTCATATGTTATACACGCCCTGGCATATCGGATCATTTGTGAAATATGAACTCCATATGCGGGTGACTGAGGGATATTACTACTTAAATGTGGAAAATTTAAGATGGGAAAGTCGAAATTGTCGCGTATGTCGTATAGCTTAGTTGCCAATTTCCCGTCGGTGTCTACTGTCTAATGTCTAAGTATGAAGCGTTTGTGCTTGATTCTGTTTTATCTTTAATTTCTAGTTCGCTGGGATATATCGCATCGACATATGTATGAAAATTGTCATTATTAATTGACAAAACTTCGTCGATATATCTAAATGTCAAATTAAAGGACACCGCTAGCTTTTTCTCCTTTTGGTTAAGCAGTTTCTGAATGAAGTCTGCTTCGTATGAATAAAGGAACAGGTTGGCCAATAGAGGGGCACAATTGGTTCCCATAGGAATACCGACAGTTTGTCGAAAGACCACGTCTCCGAACATTACAAATATATTATCTATTAGAAATTCCAACATGTTTCTTATATCAACTTCAGTGTATTTGTGTAGAATCAGAGTGTGTTAGACAAAATAAGTATCCTGATATTTAAATTTTTTCGGGTACCACCTTTAGTAAAAAAAAAAAACAGTTGTCAATTATGCTAAAAAGTCTTTCTTTTAATTTTTTATGTGGAATAGTTGTGCAAAAAGTAGATAAGTCAAATGTTTTTATACTGTGAATTCGAGAATAATTGTGTGCCTTAAATTTTCTAAAAGCTGTTAAGAATTTTTTAGTATCCACATCTGATTTACACCGCTTCTGGAAAGCAACTGTACAGTGTTGTTGAAGTTTCTCCTTAACGGCTATCAATATCTTGGTACGGCGTAAAGTTAATTGTTTTGTAGAACATTTGCTATGTATCTTTGCTTATATGGGGTTTTTATGAAGTTTAGGTATCCAATATAAATACTGTAGCTCAACACCGGTATCCGTTGTAGGTATATCAAATGATCGTAATACGGACACATGATTTGGAAGGATCTTTTCCTTTGAAAGTGAGCTACGTGTGTATGTAGGATTACCAGAATTCGTATTAAACCCAAGTTTTTCTAATAAACAATTAAAGTAATGTGCTTTACAAATAAAAAATATATTGTTTGAGGCTTTGTCTGCTGGTACCAGTAATGGTTGTATAGTACATATATCTTAAATGATCAATTTTGACCCATTAAACAATCATAGTGTATCAATTTTGGTGTTTTAGGTTAAAAAACCAACTTTTTAAACAGAAATTTGTGAAAAAAAGCATAAGACTATAAGCCATTTGTAACACAGCTTTTACAAATATGTTTTTGGAATGCATAATTTTCAGAAAGCCTATCAAAACTGAGAAATGTTAGCACTCTTGGCTACTTAGGAGTTTTGGGGTAAAATCTACATAAAATGAAAATCGCTGAAAATTGGAAATATACAATTAATCCTTTATTTGAGTTTTTTTTGCAATTAAAGTAAAACAAAAATTATGGCAGATGACTTCAAAATGTTAAATATGGGCAAAATAAAGAATAATTGTTTATTACAGTTACTGTTTTGAGATAAAAACCATAAAAAATTAGCATTAGTAAGTTTTATTACAAAAGTAAAGTATAAACAAAGGGTTATAAGCTTTTTTAGTTTTCAACACTTCTTATTAAAACTTCCTGGTTTTGCCTGAAAACTCCTAAACCCTCAAACAGCCAGAGTGCTAACATAACCCATTTTAACAGCTTTTGGCAAATGAATACCCTCAAAATACCCTTAGTTGAAACTGCGGTTATTATTGGTATAAATTTAATATTACATCACAGATTACAGCTTTGAAATTTGGGTTTAGACCCCCCAAACACCACATGTTTAATATACCAATGCCCATCAATTAAAATATCTGCTATAGAATTATTGATAGATTTACAAATTTTCATCTATTTTATGGGTTTACCCCAAAGTTCTTGAACATCCCAAAGGCTAGAGAGCTAATGTGGCTTATTTTGTAGCATTTCCATTAAGGTTTCTGACAAACATACCCTCCAAAATACTCCTTGATAAAAGAATAGTGTCTTTAGTGACCAATAGTCTGTAATTTGCTTTCACAGATTTCCGTTTAAAAATTTGGTTTTTAGTCCTCAAAACATTCAAATTTGTAAGATCGTGATCGTATAATGTGCCAAGACTTCTCATTTTAGATATCTGTCATACAATCATCAAACTCATAGCAAAAGTGGCAACTAATGAAGAACAAATTGAGGTTTTCCAGTTATCAGTGATTTTTGTAATTGTTTTTATTGTTTTGTCTCAAAACTCTTAAATGCCCTTAAGGCTAGCGTGATAACATGACTCATTTTTGTAGCCTTTTTGGTAAGCTTTTAGATAAGCATACCCTCCAAAATCACATTTGATAAAAACCAAGGTTTTTAGTTGCCATTTTTACATATATTTCTATGAAAGAATTTGGTGTTTTACACCAAAAACACAACAATTTCATAAATAATTGTTGTTAAATGGGTAGATATTTGTCATTTAATATATCTACCATACAACCAGTACTTTGATTGCAAACAAGGGCCTAAACTGAAGGATTAATTGAGGTTTTCCAGTTTTCAGAGATTTTCTGTTAATTCTCATGGGTTTTACCTCAAAACAACAAATCATTGTTTATTGTGTCCATACATATCATATAAGCTATCTGTTATACAATTATTACTCTAATTGCAAAAAAAAACCTTAAATGAAGGATTAATTGTTAATTTCCAATTTTCAGCGATTTCTGTTAATTTTCTATGGCCTTTACCCCAAAGCCCTAAAAGGCCAGAATGCTAACAAAGCTCAATTTGTAGCATTTTGATGGACTTTCTGAAAAACGTACTTTCCAAAAAACACTTTGGTAAAAACATAGGTAATAGGTGGCTTAAAGTATAATACTTTTGTCATAGATTTCTGTTTAAAAAAAATGATTTTTTACCCCAAAACACCAAATGTGATAAATGATGGTTGTTAAATGGCTCAATACTTGTCATTTAACATATCGACCATACAACCAGTACTTTCATTACAAACAGAGACCATAAATGAGAGATTAATTGAGGTTTTCCAATTTCATCGATTTTTGTAAATTTTCTATGGATTTTACCCCAAAACTCCTAAACGCCCCAATGGCCAGCGTGCTAACATGGCTCATTGTGTAGCATTTTTTATAAGCTTCAGAAAGTCATAACCTTAAAAATTCCACCTGTGGGGAGGATAGGGGTTATTGGTGGCTCAGAGACTAACATGTAGGCCTATATAAACGATTAAAGGTTAATGTACTTGAAATCTGGAAACGTAGATTGTTCATGATCGTTTTCATGTAAACATTGTTGATTTTCAGTAATTTAACTGAGATTGCTCCCAGCATTCAACTGTTAACAGTGCAACATATGTTGCATCTCCTGTAGGTAACATTTGCAAACTCGTGTGATTTATAGAAAAGGTTAAAAGGTACAAAAATTGATATTTAATCTGTAACATATTGTAACTTGACACGTTAAGATATATTCATCGTAATACAGTTGTAAAATAGCCTACCAATGTACTTGATCATTACCCCCGTATAGTAGAATGAATATCACACAGAAATAATTTAAATTCGTGAACTATTGTTTGTTACGAGATAGTAATCGGCACATTTTCGTGGAAACAGGTGCTTTTATCTTGTATTTGCTGTACAATATAGATTTTTTAAGGTAACGACGAAACCCAAGACATTTGATGGGGAAATATATTTGAATTTTAGCACGCAGCTTGAATGCTTTATGATTTGACGTTATCGCGTAACAATTTTGCCTAAGCATTACACCATTGTTGTTAAATGTTATAAAGAGGTTGTGATATTCATTTATCTCATACTTTCGTGAGCTTAGTTCAGTCGATAGCGCGCTCGACTCTTGATCGTGTGGTCGTGAGTTCGAGTCTAGCCGGTGGTATGTTGGTTTCCTGTATGTCGGATGAGACAGTAAAAAACCGAGGTCCTGTGACACCGTAGGTATCAGCTCGTTAAAGAACCCTCGCTGCTCAATGACCACAAGTGCCGAGCAAAGACCAAAATTTGAAGCCCTTCGCCGGCATTTGGTGACGTCTCCTTATGAGTAAAATATTTTTGAGTGGGACGTTCTTTCGTATTCTTAGGCGGATGCGACAATACATGCAGATTTATTATTTGGCCTTGTATGATACCACTTTGTCTTTCTAAAATATACATTTATATTCAATTCGAGATCAACTGATGAAATATTTACTATTTACAGATTATGTCTATGATTTACAAATTTTGGTTAGTTATTTGGTTAGTAATTTTTAATAATATTCATTGTTAGTTCAAATCTTACCAAAATGGTTCACTTATAATATCGTATTGTTCTCATACAAATAGAAATGAAAAGGTATATATTACTAATTTTATCGAAGAAATGAAAGTACTGATACGAGTTTATCATCAGTTAAGATCACGTGAATGAGGAATGACGCAACCTCGATGTCCAACTTCATAGACAGATCTTGCCAATACACAGTAAGGGAAACTTGATCAAAACTCATTTGCATATTGATCGTGCGCAAGAATTGTTAACAGTCCAGTCTATTGCTTTTAATGTCAATTCTATCACAAGAGTAAAACGGTAAAAAATAATTGAAATGTTACATCTAAAAGCAAATTTATGATATCTTGAAATTCATAAAGTTCGCCGAACTGATCGTTAATAGCATATACATGTATTTCAACAAGTCTTTTGGACATATATTTTTCAGCGATCTATTACTATATTTTCATAATTCTAAAAAGCAAAAATAAACGAATCAAAGTGTAATTTGGAAATTTCAATCTTGAAGTTGAGTTTATGTTGCTGAAATGAACATGCATGTGTAATATTGCGTCAATATAATTTGTTATTAACCCCACACTGCAAAATTTGCTTTGACTTGTTCCCAATAAACAGCTTAGCATAACATAACTGATGATCCATCAACTCTCAAAAATGAATGGATATGTCAGTGAAGTCAGTTTCCGTCACGCTCTCATACCTATGTTAAGAGATAAGCAAGTTTCATTGTTAAACCCGAATGTTTAACATATGGTGTAAACAGATCACGTATCCACTATCCACTCTGTATGATGAATTTTGGTGACGACATTAATACTATTATTTGCTTAAAACATGTGAGTGACCTTATTCAGCGTTCATTGCACTGTTACATTTTAATACGGTTCACAAAGCCTTACCACCTTTCACCTGTGGAAGTTCTTTTGATCGGTGTATGTGTATGAAAAATATAACTGTAAACTCTTTTTATCGTTTCAATACTAACAAGGTCATAACGACATATCGTGGTATATATATGGTATATATATAATATATATATATATAATTATCAGGTCCCTCAACGTAATTATGATTCCATGGATATTGAATCAAATATTACTTAACCCTTTCAGTATTAATAACCAAAATAGACCAGTCCTAAAAATAGAAAAGGACCAAACATCCAGGGGTGGATAGGTAAATAAATTAAACATTCTCAAAACATTTTCATTGTTTTGATTACGGGCGAAAAAAGCGAAATTAAATCCTCAAAGAGGTTTAATGATTTTACAGTATAGCTTTTGAAACAAGTGCCCGTAAAGGAGGTGACTACAAAAGAAGTGTAGGAAATAAGGAAAATCAAGACATCAAATAAGCTGAATAAGTATTTAATGTAAAACAAAGTCTATGGAATAGTTTACAACAATATATTTTAAACATTACGCAACACCAGTATGCATATTTTTACAATTACATGGAATTATTATTAAAATACTAGTAAAAATTTTATATATTATGAAATAAGAGGTAAAATATAGTAACAAGTTGGAGATCTTCCCCGCATAGTAGTCTGTTAGATTCCTGAACTAATATTGTTTGCTATGTGTAGTAATAGTCTTGTAATATATAAATGTATATACCCAAGGGACCAGAAAAATGGCCTTTATGTGCAGATGACCCTTATACACAGGTCTAAATTAGTTGAAGTATACAGTCTGGTATTTTTCAAAACTGGCCTTCATAGATAGGTGATCCTTATATATAGAGGTGACTACTATAGCAGGTTTTACTGTATATATAGTCTATATACATTGTATATTGTATACAAAATGTATCGTTAAATCCATATAACCTGCTGGGGTGCAGTCTTGTGAACTTTTTTACTTGACCTGGACCTTTAAATCTTAAGTAATAAAGCTTAACATTAAAATAACACTGAATAGAGTAATCGTTCCTATTTATTAGCATACGTTAGCAGCTTGTCATAACCGAATATCCTAAAATCTTCCGTATTATTATTTAAAAAGTTACTCCGCACCGCCATCTGTGTGAGTCGGACAATACATGTTTGTACTAATAAATATTTATATATGTGTGTAGGTCATTGTGTAGATGTAGTAATTCCTTTTTTATTATTATTCAGTTGTTAACATATGACAAAATTACACACTTCCAGACATAAATATTACAATTAAAGTGAAAATTTACAAAAATTGTATGAACTCAAGACATTTCTTACAGAGGAAACATTGGAAGATTAGAGGGAGGAATTGGGTAGGGACAGAAAGGGTGAATGATTGAAGAGGGGAAATAGTTTTGGAAGAATCTATGAATATGCATGTATATTTCATAAAGATTCATTCATAATATGTTTATCTAATTTCCTGGAAGGATCAAGTATTTCATTGTTTTGTTGTAAAATTGTAATTTCCCTTTTGGCAATGCGGTAATTCAACCAAATTTATTTCACTATATGAATGCCACATTAACCAATTAAATACAATATTGAACATCTGTGTAAAGGAAAACTGGTTCAACATTTACACAACTTTATATATGGGCAATACTCTAATAAATTATGCGTATATTCTATCTGTTTCAGAATTAAATATAACAGATTTTAACTCTCGTTTTCGGAGACTTTTATCCATGGCAATGTATCAAGATCACAGTTTCCACCAGACAAAATGACGCCAACATTTTTTATGCTTTTGTCCATTTTACTGAATTTATCCGACATCACGGCGGCGATTGAGGCTCCCGCAGCACCCTCTACCACAAGCTGTAAAAAATTATAATTACAATTCAATCAGCAGATCAATAATGGACTCTCATGTATTAGCGAAATAATGTTGAGATCAAGGCCTGGCACCTTAAGAATGACATGACCCCTTAAACCATACAGGCCATAATAGACTTGTCTAAACAACAGAGAAGAGCATACCATCTAGGGACTTAGGGTTGGAATCTGTTTTGCTGAGCAGGCCAAGTTGAGAACATTCTCAGATTTGAGTCAATCCCTAAGTTTTATATTGTCAGGCTCAGTATAAACAAATAAAGAGAGAAAATTGTGACCTATGCCATTATGACCATTTTGTTATTGGAAATAACAGTCGAACACTCCAAAGGACAGGATACCAACCTGCCGCCGGTTGGACTCGAACTCATGACCTCACGATCAAGAGTCGAGCGCGCTTCCGACTAAGGCAGTGTTAAGATGCATATAGCAGTTAGATTAGTTGTTTTGTATGTGTGATTTTGGTTTAGTGTGAAAGAGACGAGTGTTCGCACTATCTTAAGATTTTCACGTATAAACAATAATGTCCATAGGCTGAAGAGGTTTACACAATTATAATAAACGATTCGCATTCGATACATTCGTGTTTAGGTTTTAATTACGTCATATACAATATATTATCACCTCGACGAAATCATTCAAACGAGTCTTAATTTTTTTCCATAACACCTTCGAATACCATTTACGTCAATACAAATTACTCTTGATTCAAATATCCTATAAGCCAAGAAAACATTTAGAAACGTTTGCTATCGAACATTACATATAAATTTATCTTTATTTTATCTCTACCGTTAAAGATTATTTTTTTAAAAAATGAAACAAAAGTGTAAAACCCCAAAACAAATGCTCAATCCAATCGTTTCAGTCAATAAAGCTTCATCAGTTGAACTCAAATCTAATACATATGTATATTTCTGTAAGTGGTATCAAAATAGGACAAATCCAAATGTATTACCTTATCCGTCTAGGATTACCCACTATCTTAGCTTTTGAAAAGTTTCGAGTTCTGAGACGATTGATTTCAAGTGGTGTGTGTTTTGTCCATTTTTATTTTTTAACAGATTTGTACCTATATCCTGGTAATCCTCAAGATTTATACTTTGGTATCTGAGATTTTTTTATATTTATACTTCGAATACTTTTTATACTTAGAATAAGAAAACAATTGATACTTTATCATCATAATTTTATATTTGAATATTTAAATTTTTTTCTTCTTGAACCTTCAATTACCTGAATATGTCGTTCAAAATGAAAATGTTTACAGTAATAATCTATGTCCTTTGTGAATAAGATATGGATATGGTAATACATAACGTTTGGTGTTGTAATATCATTTCATTGTTAAAGTAAAAATTTTCTTGGTTCAAAGTATGGTTCAAAGTAACTAAAGAAGGTTTGTTAGTAATTTCTAGTTTTTATATAATTTCTACATATGATGAAAAGTGAATGGAATATTGTTATGTGTGATTAAACCATTTTTTTCTAACAACAAAGTAGTAAAAAGTATTAGTCTGTAGAAACAAAATAATATAAAAAATAAAACTATTTCGGTATCCTTAAAATGTAATTGCTTTTCACAACAGTACTGTTTGATTATTTTGTAGTCCTCCCTATTCTCATATATGTTATAAGATAACAAATATGTCACATTGGTTTTTTTTAAAACCAAACTATGAATGAAAGGCGTATGAAAGTGATGTAATGTTTTGGCTACATTGTTTAAATATGTACAATTGACTACAAATAAAGAAAACTTGTTAAAATACTGTGCAAAAACTATAAATTCGAATTAGGGTTGCTATTCTTATTCGGCTATTATTCTTTCTTATTATTCTATTTTGACTGTATCAAAAGTCATACCTGGCCATAACTCCACTCATGTTTAATCCACTGGTAAATTTTCAGAATTTTTTTTTTCACACCACATGAATAGTTTTTGTTTCTTATTTCTTGTATTGTTAAAGTAATTGCTGTGGCTTGGATGATAATATAAAGAGAACTCAATATTACAATATATGCATTACCTTCATTTTCTGAAATGCAAATTTCATCGCCGCACGAATTTCGTCTTCATTCTGAAGTACAAAATATCAGAAAATTTGATATTCTTCGTCACGCGAAATAAGATGCGTTTTGTTATCCATTTAATATTTTAAAAAATTTATGGGGAAATTAAAATAAATCGTAATTTGACAACCCTTTTTCACCAAAATAAATATAATATTACATTTGAATAAGATTTTAACGTCAAATATAATTTTAATCTAAAGCGAAATTGTCAAATACATTTGACCTAAAAACTATACAATACTTGAAAAACAAATTTGACATAACTAATACATATAATTTTGGAATTATATTTATAATATCTATACTAACTACTGTAAGGACATCCTTCTCAACAAGTTCCAATATAATTGGAAATGTGAGGTGTCCCAGCTGCTGAACCTTTAGTCCATCTGCTATTGTGTTCAAATATTGTGGAGGATTCGGCCAAAGACGTTCTCCTGAAAGAGGGAAATTGGGCAACTGAGCCATAATTGAATAGTATATTTGATAATCAATATGTACACGAGAACTAAGCCATTTAATTAAATGAACATACACTACTACACAAATGATTCTATCCGTATAACCATACTACTTGAGAGCGACCAAGTGAATTCTGATAATAGATAGATTTTATACTTGTGTGGTTTTGTATATATCGCATGTTCCTTATTCATTCAATTGTGTACACTTTAAGTTCATCTGTAGTTCATAACTCGTTGTACTGCAATGCAAAACGAAGTTATGCACTAAACGGGGGTACCATAGCTGTATGATTACATTTGCATATTATAAAGCATTGTTTCTCTTGGAATTTTTGCTGAAAAGATTACAGTTATAACAGTTATTTGAGGAAATACACCCAAATTGTATAAAGGAATATTACGAAAATACAAACAAAAGAAGGATTACATACGTTTTCCCCTCGATCTCAGGACCGAATAACGCAACGTACTTATCAATCCTAAACAAGTTACATCCGGTTTACCTATCATACATGAAACCATTACCGTTTTAAGAAAGGAGATTTCGTAGTCGGAACAAAACACTATTAGTAAGTTGCGTCTTAATGTAACTGTTTAACTACTGATAGAATGAATAGAAAAAAGGAAATTTTATATCTAAATTACACGTTGTTTATCTCAACAATGTGACATAAAGTAGCTGTATTGTGTGAATCGTTACATCTTAGAATTGGGTCTAGTAAAATTAAAATGAATTTGACATGATTAGTTTTCTTCACTAGTATATATGAAACAAAATAGAACTACTGTGTACCGGGGGGTTTTTTCGCTCCCGTTTAACTTTCGCTTTTAGATGTGACAGAGAATTTAAAATGAGCGAAAATTTAAAGCTAAAGAATTGAGAATGAATTAAAACACGCAAACTCATGCCATCCATGAGACTATGGTGATTTAGGACGAATTTAAGACGGGGTGAATATTTTTCTGTCGCAAAAGGGCGACAATAACCAGGGTTTAATTTTTTAGTTTTTAAATATAAAATATTAAAATTACCTGCACGGAGACACTTTTCCACCATTTTTCCTTCAGGTTCAACCATGAAAACTGTTAAAAAAAAAAATAGCAAAAATGCAAAAAGTAAAAACAAACATTTCTTCTCGCTTAAAAAAATGTTGTCCAAAGTTCAATATATACACATACTCAATGCATTTTGTCTAAATTCATCAGACTGCACCTAACGTTGAAATAAAAGTTTTCTAGTGCTTCAATGGCAGAAATTAGGAAACCTTGTTCAGCGAAGATGTATGGCACACCAATACTACATTAATAAGTTTAACTGATATTCTTTTGCTAAAATCTAGTTTTCCTCGGGTAAACATAGTTTTATCTTTAGTTGATGCGATTTTCAAGAATAAGAATGTTTAACTGCAGAAAATTGGGTTTAACTTATAAATGGCATTTGCTTAGCAATTTGAATTCACTGTTGAAAAACTAGGTTTAACAATTATCTTTTTCTTTCTCAGTTAATCCTAGTTTTTTCTCATCTTGCCAAGTCAAGGCTTTCTTATACAAGGTCGTTCTTCAAATACTTTGACAGATTACTTGTCATATTTGGTGGTCACTGGTGACGACATCTACCACAGATCTAACATTTCACTTAGATTGACCCGACACTGACCCGTGACTTTAGCCAATGAAAAGACTCGAGACATAGCATACACGTCGACAATATTCTGAGTTTACGTACTTTCCCCTCTATCCACATGCCAATGCAAAAATGTGTGTGTAAGTATGGGAGTTGATCGGAAAACCTTGACGTGGGAAGATGGTTAATGCAGTTTATGAGTTATACTGGGATTAACTGGGAAAAAATGATATGGCACACAATAACAAGTAAAACCTTGCTTCTCTCCTGTTAAATCTTATTTATCTCAGTTATACAAAGTTTATTTCAATTAAACATTTCCCCAGGTAATGTGTATTTAGAAGCAAGAGGCCCATTTGGGTAACATCTCTCCCCTGAACTGAGTTGGCACCTTAAAAATACAGAGGACATTGCATAAAGAAGACACCTCAAATTTAAGACGATAAATATTCAGTCTCTTCCACTTGAAATAAATATGAAATAAGTCCAGACCCGAACTGAAGACAGCACCTTAATTGCTAATTAAAAAAGTATGTCAATAACTTATTTTCCTAATTCTACGAAAAACACAAACCTGAGTCATACATTGTATATATAGATTAATAAGATGCGTGGTGCAGGAGAATATTTAATAGGTTACATTCTTGGACATATTTTACACCACCCTGGAAAAAACCCTGGGCCAATCAGGCGCAAACAACACAGACTTGTTAGAGGACCTAAAATACATGTTTCCTGTAAAATTTCTTTAAATTCCCTGAAGCGGTGTTTTGTAGAACAAGCTGACAGTGTGAAAAATGCTAACCCCCTTTCAATCCATACAGTAGTTCTGGAGGAGAATAATTTTAAAGGGGGTACCCTTGGGATTTTTACCTGGATTCACCCCGGGACCAATCGGGCCGAAATGCACATACTTGGTAGAAGATCTTGCGTACTTACGCAAATTTTCATTAGCCGTTTTGGAGTAAAGTACGAAAATGTGAAAGTTTTATGGACAGACAGACGGGCAGACGAAGGACAAAAGGCGATCAGGAATGCTCACTTGAACCTTCGATTCATGTGAGCTAAATACCAAACTAGGTCTAACTAGATGAACTTAAATACTGATTAATTTGATGTTTGTGTAGCAATTGCATTTGTTTTTTAATTAACTTGAGTCATGCTAGGTTTAACTGAGCAAAATTAGATTGACTGTTACAAAGGTGAAATAAACCACATTAATACTCTTTATTGTAAATGTGCTCTGCTATACAGATGTGATTTGAAATTTCGTAATATATAGGAGGACCAGATCTGAAAATTGGGATGGGTTAATAATAATAATTGTAAAAATAGATTAGTTGTCTAATGAGAATCGTGATTGCTCTGAACTTAAAAATGTAGATTAATGTCAATCCCTACAAGGGTTGCTTATTCTTTCATGACACCTGACCCCACCTCTTGATTTTTTCTTGTTTGTCCAATTTTTATCAGATTTGTCTATATATCCTGGATATTCGTACTTTGGTATCTGAGACAGGTTTCACATACGTGGAAAAGTAAACTTTGTAATAAACATGGTCATTTAGAGTATGAACGTTGCTTTAGTTTAATTTTTTTTAACTGAAAGCCTTTTATTTGATACACTACTTTTTATATTTGGTTTGATTGCCTTTGCTGCGATGGCATTTCCCGCAATTAATCCACCGCCAGATGATGGGATAAGAATTGCGTCGAGTTCAGGTACTTGCTTAAGGAACTCCAAAGATATAGTTCCCTGTAAAAAGATGAAAATCATGAATACAGTGAAACTTGTTTGTACAGTCTTTAGAGGGAGGTGGTATTTATGTAGAGATTGATTTGTACACAAATGGTACTATTGGGAACAGCGAAAACAGTCTTTGTGACCAGGTGGTCGTTAAATACAGGTCGTTGCTAAAACAGGTTTTACGGTACAGGATATTTTGCCATGGATCTAGCCGAATACATCGACTCTATAACCATATATCATAACAAATAAATGAAAAAACCAACAATAACAAACTTACTATCCTTTCATTGAAACCAAACATAATGAATTTACCGCGCCACAATTTACACACATTCATTTAACACGTGAACAATCAAGGAGAGATGAACTGCAATGAAATAAGAACACATTTTCAACGGATAGTATTCAATCTTATAAATAGCTCGCTACTTTGTTAGAGGACAGATCAAACAAAAGTTAGTGGTTAAAATAGACGTCGTCAATGTGATTAAATCATGTAGCTTGTTGATAATTATTACAGGTGCGGCGATTTTAACAGCGGGGACATCAGTTTTTATTACGAAATGATTTAAATGAGCGGTTTTGATCAAGAGTTGCGAGTGGTATTTTTACTACTTCAATTTACACAGCTACAGTGCTGTTTGTGACATCAATACAGAAAACGAATACTGAATAGATTTAAACTAGTTGATAGTTACATTTCCAGTACTACTTTAAATTGATGGGTACTAGTATTTAGTAACTGATCGATTTTCCACAAATTTGACACAAATGAATAACAAAATATCTGAATACAAAATAAGGGTATTAAAGAAGTGAAGTCCAGGAAAGTTTATAATATATCTGGACATGTATTATATACAAAATTTTAGAGAGTACGTATGTTTATGATTTGACATTTATACCTGTCCAGCCATAACGTCATAGTTGTCACAAGATGAAATATAGGTCAATCCTTTTTTCTCAGCTATTTGTTGACAAGTTTCTTGTCTGAAATAAGAGATGAGAATCAATTCTAAATTTAATTTTAACGTAAGCGCTGTACAACCATACTCATGTACATTCATGGCTTTGTTAACAAACAACGCACATACGACTTAATACTCTTAAACATACACATCCCGATTCATTTCATTGGCTTTTGTTATTTATTTGGCAACTGAATTAAGGTAAAGTTTCAAATTTAATAGTATGCAGAAAACAATGAATCTGAGCAGTAATAGTAAAAAATAAATTTGACAGATGTCAGCACTTAATACAAATATGTGCAAACTGATATATATATATAAATATATATATATATATATATATATATATATATATATATATATATATATATATATATATATATATATATATATATATATATATATATATATATATATATATGTGTGTGTGTGTGTGTGTGTGTATGTATGTATGTATGTATGTATGATCTGTCACGAGTTTCCATTCATATCACATTTATGATACTAGTTTTTGAGTTTTCCATTTTGCGAGCCTCTAGCCATCAAAAATGGAAAATTCATATGACAAGTATCTTAAATATGGTATGAACGGAAACTCTTGACAGATTCTTTTTGTCATATGATCAAATATATGCAATATAAACGGCATTTTCTTATGACCGGGAATGAGAATCTATTTTCTCCTTTCTGTTAAGTTGATCAAATTGTTCCAAAAAGGTAAAACACTTGCACAGAAAAATGTGCA
Organism: Atrina japonica; assembly: GCA_030159075.1. NCBI lineage: Eukaryota > Metazoa > Mollusca > Bivalvia > Pterioida > Pinnidae > Atrina > Atrina japonica. The sequence goes on along the minus strand of BROG01000941.1, from coordinate 116,190 downwards.
CAAAACATACTGTAAATATTGTTTATATTTGAATACAACAATACATGAATTATTATTTACATCTAAGCATAATTTATTAGATGTTGAAATTAGAAAACTTGCCGATTTGAATACAACACGATTTAAAAACCATCTAAATGGCATGTTTTATTCGATTGTCCCCCAATTATGTTCACGTGTCGTTCAAGTGGATGGAGTCTGCGTAAGTAGTGAATAAAAGTACTTAGTTTGTTGCACGGTAGCAAATCAATTCGCGTCTATTTCAGCTTTATGTTTGTTAACATGTAGTTGAATTAGTTTTGACCTAAAATATTCAATTAATTTTGTAGTCTCTTGCTTTTTGCACTTAGATTTGTTTATGTTATTTTTTCACATTTCTCTATATCGTTGGTAGTTTCGTTTTAGTTTTATAGTTATTCATTGCGGAACGTTCTTCTTGATCATTTGTCTTGACCTTCTTCAAAACCTTAACTTTGGAATTATGCTCATATTATCTAAAGCTAGTAAAAACCAGTTTAACCGGGAAAGGCGTACATTATAACCGATTATTCGGCATATCACTGAAAAATTGAGATTCAAACAAACAATGTTTTGAAAACCCATAAACAAGGAAGTATTTCTTCAAACTGAATAGCAATCACTTAAAATTGCGCTAAGCTGATGATATTTTCTACAATTATGTACATTCATTGCGTTATTATAATTGCTTATTTATTTTGGCAATAGTCCAGAACGCCATTCGATGATTAAGGTAGTAAAAGGCAATACATACATTAACATACGAATGAAAGTGTCAGTACAAATCAATACTGAAATATTTTACATATGTGACTTTACAAATGTAAGATACGGGTATCCATTGAAATAACCTTAAAGTTGAATTTTCACAAGTTTGCGTGACAAAACTTTATTTTTACGCAAATGTTATAAACATAATACCAAAGTTATAATGCTCAAGACGATCATTTCTGTCAATTAGACTTCATCAATTGAGCTGCAGTTTTAAATAGATTTTCTAAAGAGAAAATGGAATCAGACAAGACAAGGCCAAATACTAAATCTAAATGTATAGCCAATGCCCGTTTAAGTGTAACCGCTGTAAAGAGATGACTATTCAAGCTTTAGAAAAAACTGGTGCTAACAGTACGAAATATTACTTTAGTGTAAGATTATCAGCTGATACCGAAATGCCAGTTCTGGGTTTAGGTATACTCTCGGGGACTCAAACGGTCCACCAGCAGTGACAAACTCGTTGTTTGGGTAGTTTCTTGATGACTTAAAATAAATGTTTCAACTTGAAACGATAGGTGTGATTCGAAGTCTTGAAATTGGATATATTTGATAAATATAACTATCAATACGAGGATTTATTCCTCAGTTATTTCATATAATAATTAGCTGTGGACTCACAGTGGGTGTGACCGGTCGACAGCGGTGAGTTACTCCTCCATGATTGGATTTTTAGAGAATCGTATTAATACTTTGGTACATATGTTTTATATTGAATGGCGAAGATATTTTCAAATCTGATACAGGGTTTGTATAATTTTGTGTGTATTTGAAATATCTATCATTCTTCGCGAATCATATTAACAGTGAATGGAATACAGATGATAAAATTGGGTATCCCATACAAAAAAATACTATAGTAAAATTCTATAGTACACACTATAGATTACATGACCAATATGTACTGGTACCAGCAGACAAAGCCTCAAATAATATACAGTAAAACCTGCTATAGCGGCCACCTGTATATAAGGATCGCCTGTCTATAAAGGCCAGTTTTGAAAAGTTCCTTGACTGCATACTTCAACTAAATTAAACCTGTGTATAAGGGTCACCTGCAGATAAAGGTCAATATTCTCTGGTCCCTTGGGTGGTCTCTATTTACAGGTTTTACTGTAGTTTTAATTTGTACGACACATTACTATAATTGTTTATTAGAAGAACTTATGTTTAATACGAATTCTGGAAATCCTACATACACACGTAGCTCACTTTCAAAGGACGAGATCCTTGTCCGTATTGCGCTCATTTGATATACCTACAATGTATACCTATTTCGAGCTACCACATTTATATTGGATACCTAAACTTCATAAAACCCCTTATAAGCGACGATACATAGCAGGATCCAGCAAATGTTCTACCAAACTTTTATCTTTACTCCTTACCAAGATATTGTCAGCTGTTAAGGAGAAACTTCAACAATATTGTATAGTTGCTTATTCCAGAAGCGGTGTAAATCAGATGTGGATACTTAAAAATTCTAGACAGCTTTTATAAAATTTGAAGCACGCAATTTTTCTCGAATTCACAGTATCAAAACTTATGACTTCTCTGCTCTTAACACTACTACCCCATATAAAAAAATTAAAAGAAAAACTTTTCAGCATCATAGACAACTGCTTTTCCACTAAAGTTGGTACCCGAAAATTTAAATATCTATTGATTGGCTATCTGGATATTATTTCGTCTATCACCACTCTGATTCTTCACATTAATATACTGAAGTTGATATTAAAAACATGCTGGGATTTGTAATAGACAATATATCTGTAATGTTCGTGTTGAGACGTGGTTTTTCAACAAACTGTCGGCATTCCTATGGGAACCAATTGTGCTCCTTTATTGGCCGACCTGTTCCTGTATTCATACGAAGCAGACTTCATACAGAAACTGCTAAATCAAAAGAAGAAATTTTCTTCTTACGAATAGCGACGATGTTTTGTCAATTTACAATGGCAATTTTCATACATATGTCAATGCGATATATCCCAGCGAACTAGAAATTAAAAATAGAACAGAATCAAGCACACATGCTTCATACTTAGACATTTTACTTAATATAAATACAGACGGAAAATTAGCAACTAAGCTATACGACAATAACGACGATTTCGCCTTTCCCATCGTAAATTTTCAACATTTAAGTAGTAATATCCCTCAGTCAACCGCATTTATATTTCACAAATGATCCGATATTCCAGGGCGTGTACAACATATGAAGATTTCATATACAAAGGTAAACTACTCACTGACAAATTACTGACACTGGGAAATCGAAAACCGTGTTTAATGTCAACGTTCCGCAAATTTTACGGTCAGTATAATAGTCTTGTTTGCGGCTTTTCTGTTTGAAATATTGAGCTGCCTTTTCATTGGCGGTTGTTGAGACGTCTGTACCAATTGTGGCGAGGATACACTCCTCACGTGTTTCATTGGACATGACTGTGGACTCACGGCGGGTTTGACCGGTCGATAGGGGATGCTTACTCCTCCATGGCACCTGATCCCACATCTTGGTTTCCAGAGGTCCGTGTTTGTCCCTTTTGTATCTATGTCCGGGACATTCTATTGATTTATACTTTGGTATCTGAAATTTTTTATAGTAAACTATAGTTAACTATAGTAACTATAGTTTACCTTAGGTACTATATTAAACAATAGTAAATCAAAAAACTTTGGTTTGCGATAGTAAAAACTTTGATTTCTTATAGGAAAAATTTTGTATCACAATAATAAACGCTTTGACGTGTCCTACTTTTTTTTAAATATTTCTGTGAAAAAGAAGATATTAGCGAGAAAATATGTGGAAAACGGGGTGGATAGAGTGGTTAAAGCATCGGACTTTGAAACACGAATTCTCTCACATCTGGTAAATGTAGGTTCAAGTCCAATTGGAGCATAGTAAGCTAATTTTGTGAGATAGTTTGCCAGTTTACTTTAGGAATGTCAGTCGCCTCTCCCCTGGTACAATGTAACCAGGTTTTCTGCTCTCCTATTAAATCTGGCTGCCACAATACAACTGGAATATTGTTGAGTGTGGCATAAATCATCATTCATAAATTCAAATTGATCAGTTTGACATATAAGTTAATTCAGATCTCAAGAAAGACTGAACTTTTTAATAAAGTTTTTGATACTCTGGTGGACGGATTGTGGGACACATTTTCAATTTATTTTTATTCATAGCTTAAACTTTAGAAATTACCATTCAGCAGGGCATTTAAAAAAAAAATAGTCTAATACCACATCCAAGCTGTACATTTCTTATTCTTCACATTTTTATCAATAGCAGGGTTTTCAAAAATATAATCTGTCACATTAATGACTTGATAGCTTTAACAACAAAGGGAGATAATTTGATAGATAATTGTTACAGAAAACACTGACTGTAATCAAATAGTAGTTGTAAAACCGTCCAAAATAAATAGTCTATAATGTGAAAAATGCCCTGTTTTTCTCGATGAACAGTTTTCTATGGGGTCCTGTGAGAGAGAGAGAGAGAGAGAGAGAGAGAGAGAGAGAGAGAGAGAAAGAAAATTCCAAAGAAAAAAAGGTGAGTTTCAACTACAATAGAATAACAATGTATATTTAGCTAAGTGACATCTCTCTCTCTCTCTCTCTCTCTCTCTCTCTCTCTCTCTCTCTCTCTCTCTCTCTCTCTCTCTCTCTCTCTCCAGATCTACCTATAACATTTCTATCTACATTAAAGTTTTGTTATTCTAAGCTTGCCTTTTATAAGTAAGGTGGTGATGTACCCTCCTTTAAAATGAGTCTACTAAAAATAATTTATTTTATCTGAAATTTGTATATTGTCTTTTATCTATATTACCAGATAACTATCAGGTCTAATATACTCATTAACCAGGTATGCTGTGTTACTGAGGATAATACATGTCCTCTTCCTTATCACAGCAAGGGGCAGACGCTCTTTCAAATTGTTATGAAAAACAGTAGCTATGATAGTTGTATAGTCACATGATCTCTCTCTCTCTTTCTCTCTCTCTCTCTCTCTCTTTCTCTCTGCTCCGTTAGTTCAAGTTGTAATTATATTTATCTACATTCAAGTTGTTAAATATATAAATATATCAAGTACAGTTGAATATGAATTTAAATCAACTATTTGTGTTACATCTTAAATGAATTAAATATGCATGTAATGATAAATTTGGTCTTCAGAGGTTGTTAAGATTGTATATTTCATGACTGATCATGGGTTGATTCAGGATGGCTAATTTTATACCCAGTTAGTTTTGTGGAAATGTTGTGTGTCGTGTTTATGTTTTGTTTGTGCAAATAAATTTTCACCACTGTGTGTTAATTCAATATCCTCTATCAGTTAGAGAATCCACCTGTAAATATATCACAGGTGAAATAACATGTATTTTACATGTGACATGTGACAGACCCTATTTATTTTTATCAGTACACCAAGATATTCTGATAGTTTTTCAAGACGTCCATAAATTTATATAGTGTCAAAGTGCTCTTGCGAATTCCACAAATTTATATATTGTCAAAGTGTTCTCAAGATGTGCTTTAGTTTATATATTGTCAAAGGTCTCATGCGATATTCATTGGTTTATATATTGTCAAACTTCTCATGCGATATTCATTGGTTTTTATATTGTCAGAGTGTTCTTACGACGTGCTTTAGTTTATATATTGTCAAAGTTCTCATGCGATATTCATTGGTTTATATATTGTCAAAGTTCTCATGCGATATTAATTAGTTTATATATTGTCAAAGTTCTCATGCGATATTAATTAGTTTATATATTGTCAAAGTTCTCATGCGATATTCATTAGTTTTTATATTGTCAAAGTGTTCTTACGACGTGCTTTAGTTTTTGTATTGTCAAAGTTCTTATACGATATTCATTAGTTTATATATTGTCAAAGTGTTCTCACGACGTGCTTTAGTTTATATATTGTCAAAGTTCTCATACGATATTCATTAGTTTTTATATTGTCAGAGTGTTCTCACGACGTGCTTTAGTTTATATATTGTCAAAGTTTTCATACGATATTCATTAGTTTTTATATTGTCAAAGTGTTCTCACGACGTGCTTTAGTTTATATATTGTCAAAGTTCTCATACAATATTCATTAGTTTTTATATTGTCAAAGTGTTCTCAAGACGTGCTTTAGTTTATATATTGTCAAAGTTCTCATACGATATTCATTAGTTTATATATTGTCAAAATTCTCATACTATATTCATTAGTTTATATATTGTCAAAGTTTTCTCACGACGTGCTTTAGTTTATATATTGTCAAAGTTCTCATACGATATTCATTAGTTTTTATATTGTCAAAGTGTTCTCACGACGTGCTTTAGTTTATATATTTTCAAAGTTCTGATACGATATTCATTAGTTTTTTATATTGTCAAAGTTCTCATACGATATTTATTAGTTTTTATATTGTCAAAGTGTTCTCACGACGTGTTTTAGTTTATATATTGTCAAAGTACTCATACGATATTTATTAGTTTTTATATTGTCAAAGTTCACATACGATATTCATTAGTTTTTATATTGTCAAAGTTCACATACGATATTCATTAGTTTTTATATTGTCAAAGTGTTCTAACGACTTGCTTTAAATTATATATTGTCAAAGTTCTCATGCGATATTCATTAGTTTATATATTGTCAAAGTTCTCATACGATATTCATTAGTTTATATATTGTCAAAGTGTTCTCACGACGTGCTTTAGTTTATATATTGTCAAAGTTCTCATACGATATTCATTAGTTTTTATATTGTCAAAGTGTTCTCACGACGTGCTTTAGTTTATATATTTTCAAAGTTCTGATACGATATTCATTAGTTTTTATATTGTCAAAGTTCTCATACGATATTTATTAGTTTTTATATTGTCAAAGTGTTCTCACGACGTGTTTTAGTTTATATATTGTCAAAGTACTCATACGATATTTATTAGTTTTTATATTGTCAAAGTTCACATACGATATTCATTAGTTTTTATATTGTCAAAGTGTTCTAACGACTTGCTTTAAATTATATATTGTCAAAGTTCTCATGCGATATTCATTAGTTTTTTTATATATTGTCAAAGTTCTCATACGATATTCATTAGTTTATATATTGTCAAAGTGTTCTCACGACGTGCTTTAGTTTATATATTTTCAAAGTTCTGATACGATATTCATTAGTTTTTATATTGTCAAAGTTCTCATACGATATTTATTAGTTTTTATATTGTCAAAGTGTTCTCACGACGTGTTTTAGTTATATATATTGTCAAAGTACTCATACGATATTTATTAGTTTTTATATTGTCAAAGTTCACATACGATATTCATTAGTTTTTATATTGTCAAAGTTCACATACGATATTCATTAGTTTTTATATTGTCAAAGTGTTCTAACGACTTGCTTTAAATTATATATTGTCAAAGTTTTCATGCGATATTCATTAGTTTATATATTGTCAAAGTTCTCATACGATATTCATTAGTTTATATATTGTCAAAGTGTTCTCACGACGTGCTTTAGTTTATATTTTGTCAAAGTTCTCATACGATATTCATTAGTTTATATATTGTCAAAGTGTTCTCACGACGTGCTTTAGTTTATATATTTTCAAAGTTCTGATACGATATTCATTAGTTTTTATATTGTCAAAGTTCTCATACGATATTTATTAGTTTTTATATTGTCAAAGTGTTCTCACGACGTGTTTTTAGTTTATATATTGTCAAAGTACTCATACGATATTTATTAGTTTTTATATTGTCAAAGTTCACATACGATATTCATTAGTTTTTATATTGTCAAAGTTCACATACGATATTCATTAGTTTTTATATTGTCAAAGTGTTCTAACGACTTGCTTTTAAATTATATATTGTCAAAGTTTTCATGTGATATTCATTAGTTTATATATTGTCAAAGTTCTCATACGATATTCATTAGTTTATATATTGTCAAAGTGTTCTCACGACGTGCTTTAGTTTATATTTTGTCAAAGTTCTCATACGATATTCATATTCATTAGTTTATATTTTGTCAAAGTGTTCTCATGACGTGCTTTAGTTTATATATTGTCAAAGTTCTAATACGATATTCATTTGTTTTTATATTGTCAAAGTTCTCATACGATATTCATTAGTTTTTATATTGTCAAAGTTCACATACGATATTCATTAGTTTTTATATTGTCAAAGTGTTCTAACGACTTGCTTTAAATTATATATTGTCAAAGTTCTCATGCGATATTCATTAGTTTATATATTGTCAAAGTTCTCATACGATATTCATTAGTTTATATATTGTCAAAGTGTTCTCACGACGTGCTTTAGTTTATATATTTTCAAAGTTCTGATACGATATTCATTAGTTTTTATATTGTCAAAGTTCTCATACGATATTTATTAGTTTTTATATTGTCAAAGTGTTCTCACGACGTGTTTTAGTTTATATATTGTCAAAGTACTCATACGATATTTATTAGTTTTTATATTGTCAAAGTTCACATACGATATTCATTAGTTTTTATATATTGTCAAAGTTCACATACGATATTCATTAGTTTTTATATTGTCAAAGTGTTCTAACGACTTGCTTTTAAATTATATATTGTCAAAGTTTTTCATGCGATATTCATTAGTTTATATATTGTCAAAGTTCTCATACGATATTCATTAGTTTATATATTGTCAAAGTGTTCTCACGACGTGCTTTAGTTTATATTTTGTCAAAGTTCTCATACGATATTCATTAGTTTATATTTTGTCAAAGTGTTCTCATGACGTGCTTTAGTTTATATATTGTCAAAGTTCTAATACGATATTCATTTGTTTTTATATTGTCAAAGTTCTCATACGATATTCATTAGTTTTTATATTGTCAAAGTGCTCTCACGACGTGCTTTAGTTTATATATTGTCAAAGTTCTCATACGATATTCATTAGTTTATATATTGTCAAAGTTCACATACGATATCATTAGTTTTTATATTGTCAAAGTTCACATACGATATTCATTAGTTTTTATATTGTCAAAGTGTTCTCACGACGTGCTTTAGTTTATATATTGTCAAAGTTCTCATACGATATTCATTAGTTTTTATATTGTCAAAGTGTTCTCACGACGTGCTTTAGTTTATATATTGTCAAAGTTCTCATACGATATTCATTAGTTTTTATATTGTCAAAGTGTCCTTACGACGTGCTTTAGTTTATATATTGTCAAAGTTCTTATACGATATTCATTAGTTTATATATTGTCAAAGTGTTCTCACGACGTGCTTTAATTTATATATATCAACAAAGTACTCTTACGACGTTCATTTGTTTATATATTGCCAATGTCCTCTTGCGACGTCCATTAGTTTATATATTGCTTGCTGAACTATTTTGTATGATTAGCAATAAAGGAGAAGAAGTGGTATAAAAAGTTTACTTTATTTTAATGGGTTCATAAAATAATCGATTATAAAAGCCCTATTATATACCTATGGCTCGCTAAAAGTCCATTAATAGGTGAAAAAGGTTAGATTTTTATATCATTTTACGGGGTGCATTTCACAGCTTAATGTGAACTACAATTGTTAACTAATAAGTTATACTCGCGTATTAAATTCCTAATTTCTATTAAGTGATTGCATCTAAAAAAAAACATATCCAATTCTGTTCATTCAAAACAACCTTGTAAGACTGGTTATATGGACACATAACGTATACGACAAATATAATGATATCATTCTATCTTTACAGGATTGGTCGTAACATTTGAATATATTTTACGGTCCTGTAATTTCATATCCATCAACTTCCATCTTTGCCTCATCACAATTGACAATATTACTACGCGATCGGTCGTGCCAGTGCTGAAAGATCAGCAAAACTGAAATATATTGACCCAACGTTTCTGATATTACAGTGGTAATAAATATACAACGAAAAAAATATTTTTAGTTTCGGATCTACTTCAACATTCGTGTTTGATGTCAACGTTCCGCAAATTTTATGGTCGGTATGATAGTCTTGCTTTCCGGAGGTCCATGTTTGTCCATTTTTGTCGGATTTGCAGGATTTGCCCTGGACATCCTAAAGATTTATACTTTGGTGTTTTTGGTTTTATATTGCAACTACTCTATTTCACTAAGTGAAATATTGAGATACACGTTCGATGACGACTGTACCATTTATGTCAAGAACTCGTTCATCGCATGTTTTATTTTAATTTGACTGTGGACTCAAGGTGGTGTGACCGGTCGAAGGTGATGCTTACTCTCCATGGTACCTGATCCCACCTCTTGATTTCAAGAGATCTGTGTTTGTTCATTTTTTGACAGATTTGTACCTATATTCTTGACATCCTAATGATTTATACCTTGGTATCTGAGATTTTTAAAATTGTAGTCATTTCTGGTATGGTGTTGCTCGGTTCTTCTGTTTTAAACATTTCCCGTAAGTCCAGGTAATAAAGCCAGTACTTATAATCGCGCATGCAAGGTTTCCTATGCATGCTTTTAGAAACTTTCAGCACTATTATATTATATTGACATTATCAATAAACGCTGATTTCACGATCTGTCTGTAAAACTGAGTTTTCAGACAGATTGTTTACAGATGTCACCGTATGTCCACGATCAACTTACTGTGTGTTCTTGGAGGTTTTGTAATCTTTTTCAATGATTTATTTAGTTTTACAAATCTAATTACTAATACTTTTCTCTAGAAAAACACTATAGATAATGTGTGCCTAACTTAAATATAAATGTTAATAAAAGGTTTGATTTTGGCGACCTTGCTTAAAACCACAAAGAAATTATTTTTTTTAGTTTCATTAGTTTATATATTGTCAAAATTCTCATACGATATTCATTAGTTAATATATTGTCAAAGTTCTCATACGATATTCATTAGTTTATATATTGCCATATGAAACAACCATTTTGATTTTCAATTTGGTGAATGGAACGGTCACTTTAATGAAGCAATGTGACTTTGTTTTTGATTTTCACAAAATTTTCTCTTCTTATACCTGTAAACTGGATGTTGAGGAATTTAATTTATATTTTGGGGAATTTTTTTAATTTTCTGTCAACCGTAGGTAACGCGGTCCTATGGCAGGATATTACTTGACCGGTTATATACATGTAAGTCCCTTTTGATTTTGTAATTTCACATAAATTTGTTATTATATTTTTAGTACCCACATTATTGTTCTAAAAATTAACATTTTACAAGTAAATGTGTTGCTAAGGCTTCTTGTATTTTTGGTGTTCCTTTCAAGTTGGCTGATGTTCCCCCTTTAGTTAGAAGATAAAGGTTAATCTTCCGGACGCACCGATGCAATTTATTTTCGCAGGACCCAACATTTGATTTCAGTGTCACATTTTTGTTTGTAAGACATAAGGTCTCC